>JBBPOJ010001557.1:0-12877 GCA_038091395.1 Leccinum rimulosum | reverse complement strand
GGGGGACCAGGAAATTGCACATATTTGTAAGAAATGTAACATTTTTGCATAATTGAATATTTATGTTACATTTCGTCGAAAATATCTATGATTCTGTGCAATTATCCAGGGGAGGTATTTCCTGATGTGAATGTTCACGTACCTATTTTGCCTTATTTTAACGTTCTTGTCAAGTGTGTCGGTGGAGCACTCAGCGTCGAGACCTAAACGTTCACCATGTCACATGATGTTGATGAACTCAACAATAAGTCACATGATATTGTTGAATTCACGTGATGCCATGACTCGCCTTCTCTCCGAGTTGCCACTGACAGTAAATTTGAGAAGTTTATCGTTTATCAAATGAAGTTGTCTTATAGCATAGTATGAACTTTGTAAATTAACAAGCTCTATGCATATTACAACGATGTTTGCCCATACACCACCCACGATGACCATTAGCCCGACCGCCCTATCAAGTTGGCTTCCTCGGCACGTTTCGACGCACTGCGTACCCGCTTGCCCCGACCAAAATCTAAAGCATCTGAACCATCGGAGTCATTCGGAGGGCTTACCCTCTTCTGTGACATTGTTTGAGTTGTTGAAACACGAGATTGCTCATCTGTCGGCTGCTGAAATTGAGGAAACTGAATCACAGGAAGACCTTGACCAGCCAATGAATCCGAATGAGGCCAAGTGAACGCTGGTAGAATAGGTTGATTGCCAGAGACGTGGACCTGAGTGTCACCACGAAGTGGATGATACAGTTCGTTGAAAGAGAACGGTGTGTCAGGTTTGAGGGGCCAGGAGGTGACAGGACCGAGGATTCTAGTAGGGACGACAGGACCGACCGAGGAATGAAGCAGGGGTGTTAGCAAGTTCGAAGCAACAGGCGCAAATGGGGCAGTACTCCTGCTCACAACACTTGGGGTTCCGGCACGGGAATTGTCGTTGACTTGTGTTTCTGTGTATGGACCCGGGCCTTCATCTAGCGCTGGGGTAACTGTGCGTGATCGTTCAGAGATGGCAGCCGGTGCTGGTGTAGTTGTGCGTGATCGTTTAGAGACAGCAGCTGGTGTGCATGATTGTTCACGTTCAGATCTGGTTTCTGACGAGTGATCGACACTGAATATGGAAATGACAAAGATGGAAAATAGGACTTACGATGCAACCGAGTAAGGAACGCATGGTAAGGTTTCATCACTCGTTCATCAAACTCCACATAACAATCTCCAAAGTTGCCCCCGATCTCTGTTTCTTCCAAATGGAAACTTTTTGGAATTAGAAAAGGAAATACAGCGATCGTAAGCAAATCAACGCACCTCGCTGAACTCAATTTTCCACCCAAATCAGGATCGGGCCCACCAAAGAGCAGCGTGAATGACCATCCAGTGCTTTTTTGCAACTTCTGGAAGGCATTGATGAGCAATGATGGAGCCGATCGAATTGAACTACCATAGTGGTCCAAAGTAAGTATGTATCACAATACCTCAAGGACTAGTACCAGTACTCACGCGGCAATCTGTTCCGGCGTCAGATTTTCTTGTTCTTCGAGATCTTTAACCCTTTCCTCCTTGCGTCGCTTACATTCCTCCATTACGATCAAAGCTTTCTCGGGCTCATCGTTCTGCATGTTCTCCCATGCCGCAATTGTCGCCTTTCGAATGACATCAACAGGTACCTTTGAGTCATGGTCCGAGCCTGGACAAGCCGCCTTTACCGAATCCTTTACGTGCAACTTGTAGTACAACTTCGAGAACACCTCAAGAGGTGACAAGAGCCGCTTCTTGTGCTTGTTGATGACCGAGAGAAGGTCTACCGCCTTGTCACAATCTACTACCGCCGCGGCAGTTCGGCTGGGAGTGTACGCACATCCAGTTCGTGAGTTTTTAACGGCGACATGTTAACCTTTCCTTTCATTACTCAGCGATGATTCGCTCACATTTTTGCGCTCCTTTATAGCATTCCCGAGCAAGTCTTTTTGTTCCGTCGTCAGGTTGGCTTCGGGAATGCCGGGAAACAACACCTCGCACTCAGGCCATTGGACAGCGAATGCTTCGAAAAACGGGTTCCAAAAACCGGTATAGTTCTTCTTTGCTTGCAGAGGTAAGTAATGAGTCTGTTGATACTCAGTGAGCCAGGCTTGCTGTTCCTTTGTCACCCAAGACAGAGCCGGCATTGTGGTAATGAGCAAGTTATAGTAGAAAAAGGAGAAAGCAGGGTATGTTACAGCTGGCCCGGATAGGGTCGGATGTAGACTTGGAGGGCGAAGACTAAGATGAAGGATAGTCGAGCAGACTTAACGCCTGGCAAGACTCGAAGGCTAATAGACAGAGGGTTCGACGAGGAGGATCTCACGAAGAGTCGCTTCACTCGAAGACTTAGTGACACACCCGAAGAGGGCAGAGACTCGAAGGAACTGAGAGGGGAGGGACTCGAAGGAGCGCAGAGGACTCAGGTGATATTCCAAGTAGCTCTAGCTTAGGGTTACAAAATGAGATAGTAGTCTATATATACTAACGAGATGGAATGTGAAGGAATCACAGGGAAGGGACGGGTCATCCACAGTATGGATGATAAGAAGCTGCGGAGGATCAGTAATACAATGATAGATAGATGACGAAGTGATGGTGTCATCATGAGTCAGAAAGATAGGGAAAAGTCGGAGCTAAGATAGGAACAGGAGATAGGAGAAAATAGGATCGTCAGCGATGTGGAATGAAACGCGAAATTGCCCGAGATCTAAGATACAGAGTGAATATGAAGTAAAGGCGATAAGCGTAGCAAAAGCAAAGAGAAAAGAGAAAAGAGGTACATAGAGAACTCAGGGGACAATCGTAACAGGGTACGTGTGCCAGTGCTGGTGCTATCGAAAATTTGTCTGAACTCCTCTGGTACTTATAGACTATGGTTACATTATAGCACAGTGAAATGGAATAGTTTCCGTTGCCTCAAAATCAGTGGATATGAATCAGAGGGTCCGCTATTGTATCTACACTATTTTATTAGAATCCGCACACCATTGCGGTCAATGGCATCTTTGAACAACTGCATTGTCAAGGGAGTCGGCCTTGCGGTGTACAGCTCCTTTGACACAAATAACATAGTTGGCAGCCTCCGTCCTTTTCCTTCGCTTAGCGTCTTCTAAGTAGAATAAAATTTACATACATACCATGTTTTAAATATACTGACTCTTGTTCCTTTCGTGACACAGTAAAACGGTGGCCTAACAGATTCTAAATCCAGTTTGGGAACGGGAAATAATATCCCGCAGTAGGAATGCATCGAACTTGCAGAGTTCGACGGTACAAACGTAGAGCGCAGGGGTCGCAAAGTAGACTGCACCTCCTGTGGAAGCACGTTCCGTGAGGCAGGCACAGAGGTTTGCATGCCAGTGTCTTCTCACACGTTTTATCCGGCATACTAGACTTGGAATCACTGATCCGGCAGGAAGTTGTGGTGCTTCTCATAGTGCTTCTGCCTGTAACATAGTAACTATGGTACTATCCGTAATGACAAGCGCTGTCGGACACCTACTAGAGCGTGAAGTCGTTGAGCGCCTATCCTCGGCTTCTTCTTCAATAACTGATAACAAGGTATGTCCGTCAATGTGCATTTCTTCGAGCAGATCAATGAGTCGGGCTTCAAACCAGGTCAAATGATTCGCCAAAAATCATAAGGCTACTAAGTACCTAGCTGTGCCTTCGTGTCCCGATTCCCTTGACTGGACTCGGACTCGGACTCATGGTGACTTGAATCATGGCTATGAGAAGACGGCATTTCAGCTCGAGAAAAGTATTGACGAGAGGATGAAGCTTCACTGGTACATACGCTGAACGTTTATATATGACGGTATCATTTCTTGGCTGCCACCAGGCATTGGACCAATTCGGGACGCGAACAAGACCCTTGAAGGCTTGCAGCAACCGCGTGTATGGAGCTCTTCAGCTGCGAGGCAGCCTAAAGGTATGTAATAGTCCGGATTCTCTCCACCGAGTCCACACTACACTGAAAGAATCAGATCGTAGGTCATGTCGTGCTATGCCTATTTAGTAAGTTGACCAAATTTCAATCTAGTTATGACTCCGTGATGCGGCTAATATATCCGTACGTATTCCTTTCCTCCCTGCCCCACGGATTTGGTTTCCCCCTTCCCCCCTTGAGACTATGGCCAAAGCGCAATGCAAACACAAAACAAATGTCAGGTTCCGACCATTCACTCCGGGCCAGCCTGATCAGGTTCATGTTACCCACACCAGTTACCGCATTCATGATGGCAACGTCACCTCAACAGAAACGTTACTCGCATGTGATGATGCGACAGAGCTAGGTCACGACACCACCATCACTTGCAGCTCAAAGTTTGATGGCTCAAATTCAAGTGTCTTCGAATTCGGCAATGAGGAGTGTCCCGCCAACCAACAAGACGGAGGAGTGTTGACCTGAAAATGTTATACAAGCGTAAGTCTCATCATGTATACTCTATAACTATGTGCTAACTTTTTCAAGGACCGTCCACTGCTTGTGTGGCTCGAGTATCGGGATACTTTCCTTGATGAACTTTTACGTTTGGAGGGTCAAGGGGGTGAACGCTCGTGTCGACGGTGTGGTCAAGTCGATTCCCTTTACAGATGCTCTGACTGTGTAATTCCGAGTCTGTTTTGTGGGCCCTGTCATGAATCATCATCTCAATCCGCTGCATTCCATCAAGGCAAGTGATAATAATTTACTCGAACCACATCAGCTAACCTCATACTTAGAGGTGGGATGGGGTTTGCTTCACACAAGATTCGCTCATGAATCTCGGTCTTCGAATTCAACTCGGTCACAAGGCTAACGAGAATTGCCTGATTCCAGTCAGAAAAGAACATTTTGTCGTGATTGATAGCCATGGCATACACATGGTTGCCATTGATTTCTATGGATGTGAAACGGCTCAGACACCTATCCGGCAACTACTTTGTTTTCGTTGGTTTCCCGCTACCGTGTCTGACCCTTCCACAGCAGCAACGTTTCGTGTGCTCGAACAATTCCAGCTTTTATCATTCGAGTCGAAGGCTCTGCGTATGAATTCTATCATTCGATCGCTCGCAGAAGTGATAATACTGGATCCAATGCCCTCCAGGTAAGTCTTTTCTTTATCACGTACCCGTAATTGTTTCTAAAGTTCTACATGATAGGACCGTTACGTTCAATTTCTCCGGGTCGTTCACGAATGGCGTCATCTGAAGTGCTAAAGCGCACCAGCCATCCATACAAAGGTTCTGGGGACACTATGACTGCTCCTGGATCGTGTACCGTGGTGTGTCCAGCGTGTCCTCAGCCTTTGAACGTTGAGCGCAGTGTCGCATTTGAACGTTCAGCACAGGCAGGAACTTTGAACGTTCAGCGCCGTGTTGTCGCGTTTGAACTTTCAGCACCGTGCGGACCTGTTGTCGTGTTTGAACGTTCAGCGCAGGGCGGGAACTTTGAACGTTCAGTGCAGTGTCGCGTTTGAATGTTGAGCGCAGGCGGGGACTTTGAACGTTCAGCGCAGTGATGTCGAATTTGAACATTGGCGACACTCAGGAGTGAATATTCAATTGTGAACATTTTGAACGTTCAATTGAAGATTTATTCACTGTCGGGGTGGAAGTTCCACTTATTTGCGACAATGGTCGAGGGTGAACGTTCATTTCTACAGTATTGGGTGAAGATGAATACAAAGTAGAGGTGATAAGCAAAGCAAAAGAAGAGAGGAAAAAGACATAGGAGAAACTCAGGAGACAGTCGTAACAGCTTGCAAGCAGACCTATTGGGTAGACTCGATGGAGAGTGTCACGCAAGCTGTGGCACCACTGGCAGGTACAGTGTGAAAGTGCGTGTATGGCTTGACTGTTTCCCCACCCCCACCAACTCCTGCACACAAGAGGTATGTAATATTGCATCCAATCATTGTGCTTAAATGTTTTAACACGTTATTCTGCAGACAGCTTGCGAAGCATGGTGTTGCATGGGTTTGCGGATAACTCTCGATAAATCGTGATTCACGATCCATGAAATTTCGTGTCGTTTCATTTGTATGCTCACTGCAGACATGTCCGACAATTGCCAATGTCATGTTTGTACATTGGACTCAGTCGGAGTTTCGTCTTGTTGTTTGATTCATGTAATTTTTTACCAACTTGGTTGGCATGCCATGGGCAAGCCAAATCGGGGATGAGCTGATGTAAGCTGAAGCTGGCTCTCAGCTAGCCAAGGTGCAACAACAGGAAAGTAAAACTAGTATGGGATGCTTAAATGATTTTCCCACCTGCACCTGTGTACCGCCATACAGCCCTGGCGGCACGTCATTTGAATTTTGCACTGCTCACCTTAATGAAAGAGAATAGATTCAGAGTATGCAGGTGAGCTCTGGTGGTTTACAAGTTGGGTGGGAAGAATATTCAAATCACCATGGGTGCTGAGTCACCTCTTGTGCTTAGATTTGCCCAAATATGTGGATTTTGCCAAAAATACACTTTGCCAAAATTCGTGGGTGGCACTAAATGATCAAATCCATGGCAAATACCAGCTTCCATCAAGAACCTAGTATGGAAATACATCATATATCCTATGGGTACACCATTATATTGTGATTAAATATTGATAAATGAATAGGAGCATACCATTTCGGGCATGATTACCTCATCAAATTGTTTACTTTCAGTGAAATTGCCATCAGCCCATATTGACCAATCAAAATGCTCATATTGCCAGGGTTTTGTCACAATTTTGATCATATCTCATCCAGATCAGATCCAATTGATTAGATTGTGAGACCAATTAGGATCACAAACATAGGGGCTACAAATTTTGTTCTGACATCAACAACAAATAACCACATTCCTTTGTGGGAAGTGTTTTCACAACATAATATAGAGCCATTTTCTTGATAAGGGGGAGATTGCTCTTGTTTCTTGACAGTTGGTGAGAGAATTTCTACCACAGATGTTTTTCGAAAGGGTAATTGAACCGGTATCACAGCTATGCCCTGAAAACCTCTTTTGTCAATGATCGTCAGAGCAAATTTACGATTTGCCACTTATTTCCAATAGGATGCTTATATTACTACCAAACCATGAATAAGGGAGGAACGGCTCTGTCATTTCAAGTGAACAAGGGCAAAAAGATCTCAGGACAATGCTTATTCCATACATGTATTCAATAACAAAATCTATTATATATTATATAATGGCATGCTATACACAGCTGATGATTGAATCAATATATAGCCTGATCATTGTTTGTATGTCAAATTTATGATCTCGCAGAATTAGACTTGGAAGCAGGTTTCACGGATGCACATATAATACTTCAATTGTTATACACAGGGAGATGTCTCAGAACGGGAAACATGGAGGAGTGATTACAAAAGAACAGTGCTGTAGACGAGAAAACAAGACAACTTGAAAGGAGAAATGAGACAAAAAAGCTTTCCGAATCTACCACATGAGTCCATCCTAAATGGCAATCTGCCATTGAGGATTTGCCATAGAAAGTGCCTTTCCACTCTTCTTCAAGTTGCCGTGGCTTTCAATGAGATCATCCTGTAAGATCAGGATAATGACACTGCAAGAAAATCAGTCAGAAACTATTGATTGAGAAATTTAGAAAAAAAAAACTAGCAACCGCTGCATCCCATTTCTCCTTTGACTTGTTGTCCTTGCGAATGGTCTCCTGGAGGAGATTTAACTTGAAGTTGACATAGTTCCAAAATTTTGTGGCAGAAAACTGCACGCGGTGCCCATCCAGCCCAAACCCGGAGTCATCCTCATTTAACTCATCTGCACCATCAGCAGGGATGTCTAGATCAGAAACACCATCTGCGTCAGCATCCAGCTCATGCGTGGCTGTCTTCCATACACCAGGAATAGGAAGTTGGCCATCATCACAAGCAGAACCTTTGCCGGTGTTTGGCTTGTGCAATTGAATGTCCAAGTCTGCATGCAGAAGCATGAGTTCTAATTGGTTGATATTGCTATCAAGTTCATTCTCCAATTTTCTCTGCATGTTGGCCTTCAGACTGGGTATCATTTGCCAGTGAGGCATGAAACAATCCTTCGCTGTGATAACCCTATAGTCACTTAACCCGATGAGATACAGCCGAAGGCATCAGTGCTATATGGCACAATCATCAAAACTAGGCAAAGTGAGCACAATAGAACTGACCAAAAATGCCATGCGGGCCCAATGAGGGGCCTCGTAGTACTTCCATCCCAGAGCTGGACCATACCAGGCCCCTGGTAGTAACATCAATGATATATGTCCATTTCACAATTGACGCTGTCAAATAGTTGTTTCATTGTTCTGAAGTGCTGCATCATCACTCTATTTGCCAAAAGTACTTACCTGCATCTTGATCTGGGAATGGATGGTTGAGAGAATTCATGTCACAAGCCTGCCGAGGGCACTACAGAGTTCCATGTCATCAAAGATGCCTGCCAGAATCTTGAAGACATTGAGGTGCTGGACTATGAACTCCAAGTTGAGGTATATTAGTATAGTAAATAAGACGGGGACTTGGGACTGACCATGATGTGGTGCTGTGTATCAATAACATATGCAGTGAGATTTGGGGAAAGCATACATGCCAGAAGGTGGCTATGGAGGCAGTTCTAGTAGCTATGAAGCAGGTGGCTCAGACGAGAGACATAGAAGAAGTGAGTGTACCTCAAATTCTTTAGAGGAGATGAGATCTTGCAAGGTTTGAAGCTCATTGAGCTTGTTGCCCTGTTTGCATTGGACGAGGGTTGTCTTAATGTCTACGAGCATGAGAAAAAGGTGTCCGGTCTATGGGAGGTTAGGTACAACTCAGAGAGTCATAATGATAATACATTGATAAACTCCAAGACACTGTGGCCCGGAACTTGACACTCACTACAGAGCTTCTTGGTGAATACTTTGAGTCATTTGATGCGTTGTGGAGAGAGGAACATTGGGTCGTACTCTGGGTCATCTGCCTCCCTCCACCAACACACACCACTGGTAAAGATGGGTTCATCATGAAAAGAGAGGTCCGAACGTGCAGCATTGCAAGGAGGGGAGGAGGACCCAGCCTGATAAGTGGCGGCAGGAAGAGGAAGAGCAGAGCCGAGTGCTCCCATGGAAAATGCAGCAGAACTGGCCACAAATGACCCAGCCGAGGTTTCTCGCCCCAACGACTGAGGGCGCATAGAAGGGCTACAGGATCCACTTATAGTAGAGGTTCTTTGTAGCTGGTAATGACGGAACATTGGGATTAGTGGGGAGTTGTGGAAAGTAGATGATGAGCTCCGAGTTTTTGAAGAGATTCAGTCATCCAATCAAATGTGTGTGATTGCTGCCATGAGGTGATACAGGCAGCAGGGGTATGTACATTTATACAGTAATAAGGAGTCTACATTACAGTACAATGGGGGCTGTAAACTGTCAGCCTGATGCATGTTTGTAAACCAAGACTGCATCCAGTTGACATGCGGGTCAAATACCATACAAAGAATTTTGATGGTCAGTTGTAGGATAATGACATGTACCAGTGTAATCATCATAGAGATATTGAGGTTGATGCTGTGGTCTAAGTCCTGAATAACTTGAAATCACCGGCAGGATGCGCAAGAGATGATATCTGTGCTGAGGGTAAATTACCGGCGGAGGGTGGATGCATGAAGGATGATAAACATGTATTCCATGAGGGTGTGTTCTATGAGTTCCATTAATAAACTGATAGATAGTGATGCGGCCATGTGTTGAGAGGCCAGTAGGGCTTGAAGGGGATGGCTCGGATAGGTACTGTTACAGCTGGCCCGGATAGGGTCGGATGTAGACTTGGAGGCGAAGGCTAAGACGAAGATTGGCCGAGCAGATGTAACGTCTGGCGAGACCCGAAGACTAAGGACTGAGGGTTCGACGAGGAGGATCTCACGGAGAGTCGCTTCACTCGAAGACTCGAAGACTAAGGTCACACCCGAAGAGGGCAGAGGATCGAAGGTACTGAGGGACGAAGGACTCGAGGGGAATGCAGGAGACTCAGATGATATTCCAAGTAGCTCTAGCTTCGGGTTACGAGACGAGAAGGTACCCTATATATACTAAGGAGATGGAATGCGAAGGAATCGCAAGGAAGGGACGCGTCATCCGCAGTATGGATGAGTAAGAAGCTGCGGAGGATTAGTGATACAGATGACGAAGGATGACGAAGTTATGGAGTCATCATGAGTCAGAAGGATAGGGAGAATTCGGAGTGAAGACGGAAGGAATAGGAACTGGAGATAGGAAGAAGTAGGACCGTCAGCGATGAGGAACGAGACGTGAAATCGCCCGACTCGGGTCTATGGTACATGATGTATATAACGTAGAGGCGGTAAGCATAGCAAAGAGAAAGAGAAAAGAGGTACGTGGAGAACATAGGGGACGATCGTAACATTACCCCCCTTGTAGCCTTGGAGTCACCGGCCCAAGCTTTAATACTCGATCCCTGTCCAGGGGTGGTCGTCGTACATATTAGCGTCGGCTGCACCATTATAGACATCCTCTTGGTCGTAGTCGTAGTCAGGGGATGGAGAGCGACCGACGAGGGGAGGGTGGATAAGAGGAGGGCGAGCGCCACGAGTTGAGGTAGATCCCCGAGAAGGACGAAAAGGTTTACTACGACCTTGTCGCGATCGAGCGGAGTGATAGGACGATTGGGAGGAGGAGGAGGACGAGGAGGCGGAGGGAGAGGGCTTTGGAGCCCGACGTTTGAGGGGACAAGCTCCCTGGGGATGTCCTGGGGCCGCTTTGAGGCACAGAGGACAGGAGTAATGAGGGCAGTCGATGCGGATGTGACTAAGGCGGTGACAGGAAAAGCACGACTTAGGGTATAACCTGTGTCGGCGGTTGACCGGGAGGTCGAGCTCTCGGTCCAGCCTGGCTTCCACGGAGTTCATGACGGCATTTTCCCGAGCGTCTAAGGGGAGGGAGGATGCGGAGGGAGTCGACGCGATAGAGGGAGTGGGTGGTGGGGAACGATAGGCGGGATCGGTGGACTCCAGGTGCTCTTCTTCGTCACAATGGACGGAGACCGAGTTGAACATAGCTTCCATCTTATCTAGCTCGTCTATCTCGGCGGTTCCTAAGGGAGAGGAGGATGCGGACTCTGGGGTCCGTAGGAGCAGGAGAGTCCCTTCAGGAGAGACAGCTTCGACTTCAGCGACGTGGAGATGGAGGGGGGGACGAGGGAGGCCTGGGGGAGAGGAAGGGATGGTAAGAGGGGCGGAGTAGATGGTCGACTCAGCCAGAAATCGGTCTAGATCGACGATGAACTCCAGCATTCCTAGCTGGAAGAGGGTAGTGAGGAGGTGCTGTTCGACAGCAACTCTGGTGGCGGTGATCTGAGAGACCTAGAAGGCTGTATCCGCGTCGGCGGTCGGGAGTAATCCCGAAGCGATGGAGGTGAGGCGAGAGACATGTATGAAAGCGAGGTAAGCAGAGTAAAGGGGAGAGTCGACGTCGGTATGAAGGAAGACGGGGTTGCAGAGACGGGCGTCTTGTAAGTACATCCTCAGCTTTAGGAGCTCCTCGGTAGTGGGGTTGTCGCTCCGAGCTCTGTGAGCAGAGGGTGGGACGTCCACTGCGACAATAGTATGGGTCCTGGAAGGAGAGGGAAGACGGGGGGAGTTGGGACGCCAGTAGACTGTAGGGTCGTTGACGACAGTTAACGCTTCGACGAGGGAGGGAGAAGCAGGGGGTTCGAGATCGTCGATGCCCAGAGGAGCTTGACCAAGAGGGCTCGGGAGACGACCTCGAGCCAGAGGACTGGTAGGAGAAGGAGGATTACGATGATAAGGAGGTGGGGAAAGAGAAACGGAAGATACGGTCGAAATAGAAATAGAATCGGAGGAGACATAGCTAGACATTGTGATGTAAGGTGACGAGATGACGGTTTAGAGGGAAGAAAGTTAGAGAGGAAAAGCGGCGGGATGGAGTTTTTTATAGGCAAGGAGGATTGTTTTGGCATGTTTTAGTTCTCGTTCTGGGATCCATGTATCTTCTTCGGCCGAGTATCCTTTCCATCGGATCAGATAAGTACGGTTGTGAGGGGGACCTCGGTGGCGGATAATCCGCAGTATTTCGAACTCCTCCTCGCCTTCAATAAGGTCAGGCGGTGGGGCGGGGAAGTTCGGACCGTGTACGGTATTTTCGCGATAGGGCGATAAGAGGGAGGCGTGAAACACGTTGTGGATACTCCATGTTTTGGGGAGGCGTAACTGATACGTGATGGGAGATAGGACCTGGGTGATGGTAAAGGGTCCTTCTCGTTTCGGGGCGAATTTCCGAGAGGTGAGGTTTCTTTTAAGGTTTTTGGCTTCAAGCCAGACTTTATCTCCTTTGGCGAAGGGAACGAATCCTCTACCATTCCTAGCAGACATGACTTGTCGAGCGAGCTCATGTGCGGCGAGGGCTTCGTCTCGGGCAGCAGAGAGGGTTTTGAGTCGAGATTCGATCGCAGGGAGGTTTGTTTCGGCAATGACAGTAGGGAGGGGACGGGGTTCGAATCCCATCATGAGGAAGAAGGGGGATTTTCCGGTTACAGAATGGGGGCGATGATTGTGAGCGAACTCCGCTTGAGTGATGAGATCAGACCAAGTGGTGGGGTTATCGCCACAAAGGATCCGAAGGTAAGTCTCGACTTCTTGGTTGACACGTTCAGTTTCTCCATCTGTCTGGGGGTGATAAGCGGTGGATAGGGAGAGGTTGTATCCGAGGATTTTTGCGAGTTCTCTAGCGAAGGAAGAGGCGAACTGTGGGCCTCGATCTGATATGATTTTGTCGTAAAGTCCGAAGCGTTTGTAGACTTTGTGAAAGAAAAGAGTGGCTATCCCTTCTGCGGTGATGGTTTTCTTCGTCGGACAAAGAATCA
>JBBPOJ010001556.1:0-12878 GCA_038091395.1 Leccinum rimulosum | reverse complement strand
CCGTCACTTTTTGCATCACCCGACAAAAAAGGACTGGGTGAGGCCGCACTTTGGGCCCCGGATCAGGGTATTATCGCCTCTAAGCACGCTGCATCCAGCCATCCATATGGCATAACAATATCATTTTCTTGTTCGATCGGAGGTGCAGATCTCGCTAATCCGTCGAGTAAATAATAACGTTACGCTAGAAACGCCAATGGGCTACTTGGGGATTGTTGCAGCGTACGGTGTTGAACAGCCGTGACTTCAGTTTCTTCTTCTTCCTTTCCCGGGCCTTCCCTCTTTATTTTGTTTCATTTTTTGTTTCATTTTTTCATTGGTTCGGGTATGGTGTCTGGCGGAAGGTACGCATCACGTAACGCATTCTGTTCTTTCCTTTTACCATTCTCCTTTTTATGTTAGGTTGCTGCACGTGGCTTGCATTGCGCACAAGGCCCATCGGCCCCATCCACCTGAGCCGCAACATGCTTGTTGACGGTCGGTGGCGCCTTACTATGCTATTACGCTACCACGACCTCGACCTCGACCCTCAGTCGTAGAAACGTTTAGAACGCATGTCAGGACGCACGGGTGGTCTTACCGACTGAGGCGGGGCTCCCCTCTCGGGAATCGGATCTAAGACAGTCCCTCACACACTCATTGATTTTAGGCGAAAGCGCTGTTTGTACGCTAGAAGCAACCACTGTTCGCGTTGAACAACACTTTGACAAAGTTGAACTGACAGTGCGAGTCGTGCGACCATTAATTTTACCTTTTTCCTCAGTACCATCGCCGATCATCGTCCCTACCTGGTGCGCATTTTCTCCTTCAGCCTATATACGATACGGTATGTTTTGTCTGCTTGTGGCCGCGCAACACTCAGTGGTCGTGTTTTCGAACAGTGGCGCACCTTGAGGCACAAAAACATACGCATACACTCACCTTTTCGTATGATCAGTCCGTATTGTAACTTGGTGTCATCCTTTTCATCGATGACGTGATATGTTCACTAGAAGTCGGCGTCCGCGTTGAGCAACATTAATCTTTGTTTTTCTTCAGTTGTTAGGTTACAGGTAGGAGCCCCGCATCGCCGATTGCGCCATACATGTATGTATATGGTACGTCACCCCGTCCTTTTTATTGAGCATACGTACTTATTTGTGATGCGCCACTGTATGGTATGTATTAACAAGCCTTGAACTATGGGCCGGTCAATCACAGATCCTACCACCTAACCGGGCCGTCGAGACGCCGGTGGGCCAAGTTCTCGCCACCCCTTTCACTTGTATCCCACTGTCTCGTTCTCCTCCGCCTTCCCCCCTCTTGCTCCCTCCCCCTCTCTCGCCGACGCGACGCGCACCGCTTCTCTCACCCGGTCGACCTGGCAACAGCGCAACTTGATCACGTTATACGTCGTCGGCTCGACTGCGACATCCAAGTCAGACAAATGATTGGTGCATGACATGTGATGTGCCCACAACATGTTTTGTTGTCCATGCGACATGATGTACACGCCATAATTTACGGGTCAACTCGTGTCCTGGATTCAAACGCAACAGACATTAAGAATGATTTGTACGGATTCAAGAATAAAGACGTCGTGTAAAACGTGGGAGCGAGCACTGGCGAGGATCCGACGTCCTGGCGCTACACCCGACGATACTGAAGAGAAAAAAAGGATAAAAAGTTTTACGCCAGAGTCATGATTCCCACAAAACCAACGAAATTGATGTTATGGAAAAGAGACGTAAGCCACACACGCAGTCCAAATGTCCGGAATAGAGTAAACAGAGTCCATTTGCCAAATACGTGCGCAAGTATAGGTTATCACTCGAATGTCAAAAGGCAACCGACAGAGAAAACCAAGTAAAAATGGTATACGTGATTAAACCCTAGTGTCCAGTCTCAGTCCAAAAAGAGCGTGTTTCCAGACTTTTTGGATTGGGCAGAGGCATCTAGAAGACCATGGCAGCACCCGCAATGACCGCGAGAACAGCGGCGCCAGCAGGAGCAACACCAGCCAACTTGAATGCGGCAGCACCAGACGAGAAGGTCGAGGGGCTGGCAGAAGATGCGGTAGAGGATGTGGAAGAGCTGAGGGGCGTGACCGACGGATTGGGGGTTGTGAGACTCGAAAGGGGGGTGGAGAGGCTGACCGTCGGACTAAAACGACCATCAACAACGGATTCATCCCGCAGCAAACAAATACTCACGTCGAGCTGGTAGCACTGGTGGTGGGAGTGGTGAGGCTAGAAGAACCAGAACTCGTGCTAGTAGACGTGATGTCGAACGTGCCAGTCTGGGAGTAAACCGTGTTTATGTTACTAAGGAACACACATCAGCGTCACATCAAAAAACTTGACAAGGAAACCCGTACTTGACAGCAATGGCCTGCAGACTGTAACCGCCTCTATTATTGTTTTTGGTCAACCAACGCAACTAGGACATGGAGAACAAAATTCGACATACTCGGCAGGAACTTGAGGAAGTTGGATAGTCATCGACCCAAGGGCGGTCTGTACGTTGTTGGCGATGGCATACGTGTTGTGGAAGTCCGAGTTCACGAGCTCGATGGAGAAGTAGGCAGGGTCCGATGTACTGGCTGTCCAGGTGAGCGTCACGGTACCAGCGCTCGTTGGGTTCGTGGGGACATCAAGGGTGAGAGCGGAAACAAAAGGGAGGACAAGGAGGAGGGCGCTGGGGGAAAGTGAACACGACAGGAGTCAACCAAGCAAACAAAGACAACGTACCTGAGTTGGGCGAACATGGTGACACGGCGAGCAAGTGGAGAGAGAGGGGAAAGAGAATGCACGCTGGGGAACTGCGAAGAGTTGAAAGAAAGAAAAAGAGCGGGTTCAACGCTTTTTATTTGTAGGGTCTAAACACAAACTTGAAATTCTCACGCCATTTACGGCATTTCAACTCAGACTGATTGATCCGACACTTCCTACGTCCGAAGTTCCAGCTACTCTCGTAAATACGAACAGACCCCTCCGAGGTTGACCACGCGTGCGGCGGCGCGTCTTCCTTGACCAATAATAGCACAACGGCCTAATAGATCTGCGTGGGAAGAGACGTCACACACAATGGTAGTCATGATCAATTAGACCCACCTCGTCAAACGGCCGAGTGTCATTGAAACAGCTCTCCCAAACCTCGTTCACCGCACGTGCAGCCGTAGCTTCGTCCGGGCACTGCGGGTTCGCGCGAACGGACAGTATCGCCCTCCGACGCACACACGCCTGTGTTACCCACCCGTCCAAAAATGCGACGAGAGTATCATATAAAGGAGGCCCCTCAACGACGGATATAGCAATATGGGAAAAAGAGCGAGCCCGACCTGGTGCTGCTTAGTGAACGACACGTGGCCCCGGCCGAGTTCACGCATGTACCTACAGTCCCCACTCAGACTGTTGGCGCGAATCTTGTGAGGCGCGCAAACCTGTGTCAGTGGAACAACAACACCCATTTCGAGTAGAACGCACTTCACTGCAGGCGTGGTGCCTCAAGTTGTGCCAGTCGACGTTGAACTTGCAGTGGTCATACATGTGCACGAGCTCGTGCGTCAGCGTGTCCTCCATCTGCCGCTTGCTGACCGGATGGTTCTGGCACAACACGATCGCACCCGCCGGATGAAACCCTCCTGAGCGCGTTAGATCGCACGGAGTACATATGACGTTCTCGGATGGCACGTTGCACCCGGACAGGCGAAGATGCTTGAGCATAAACACCACGGACGGACCTGCGAGGGTCGAGACGCCGATTCGCAAGCAAGAAAAAAAAAGTTTTTGAGTACAAGAGACACGAGGAAACAACGAGAAAGACAGACTGTAATTCATCATCTCGGCCTTCCATTTCTCGCACCGAACGTGCTGCTCATCCTCGAAGCCACGCTGTCGTTCTTCGGGAGTGATCCCAACGCCAGTCAATATAGCGGTCTTTTTCAGCCACCTCTGAAAGGCCGTCGAGTTGCCCGAGTCCGCGGATGGGGAGCGTTCCATTCCAACCTTTGTTCGACCTTGCAGTGCAGTCCTTAAATAGGAATTACGGTTTGCTACTCGGGCTACTACTCAGCCCCTTTGCACGATCTCCCATCCATGCGATACCCTCCACAACACGTCCCCTACGTACTGACTGAACGTGCTTCCCTCCGTCCCCACCACCACCCATGCCTTGCCCATCACCAGCGCATCCACGATCGGTGTCAGATATCTCGCCAACGGCACCCCGTCATAACCGTTTCGCAGCGCCTCCAGGTACGATGTCTCGGCTTTGAATGACCGTAAATCAAATGTACACGGAAATGTACGTATCAATGGTGCGAGCAGCGAATCGTCTAGGCCGTCTGGTGCATCCGTTGCAATGAATAGGGGAACATTGAGGCTACGTAGGCTGGGCGCCGTATGAAGCCGACCACGGCACGAAAGCTTGGGAGAAAAGGCGTCAGGAAGGGGTGGGAGCGGTGGGTGAGGCACCCGCAGACTGGCTGTGTCAGGCTTCATCTCCGGTGGTCCCAACATTCCCTCGGCATCGTCGTCATTTGCCATCACCCCGCCCATCACCCGCCTCTCCAGCTCCAGTGCCGTTTGTATATCCAACCCCACAACCTTCAGCACCAATTTCCACCAAACGACCCTCACGTTGGCCCGCGCTGCCTTATGAAACTGACCGTCCCCTACACGGACATGTGCGGCAACATACAACCCTCCAATCACCTCCCCGATCCTCTCCGCCGCCAACGTCAGCGCCGCGTTCCCACCCCCAATCACCATTTGTCGCCTCACCTCCCCCCTTAGACGCCGGTTCTCCGCCTTCCTCAGCCGGAGCCGTGACGACCCAAAGAGCGTCCCGACCTGGATGAGCCGCTCCGGCGCGGTAGCGAGGGATTCAATGGATATCATCCGGGCGTACTTGGCGCCCTCCCGCGCGGGTGCAGACGTGTCCACGAACTGGTACTCGTATGGCTCCGCGTCGAGCAGCAGGCGCGTCTCGTTTGAGAGGACGCCCAGCCATTCTTCCATCCATGCCGCCGTCCCGTTGGATGTGCGCACGAGCCCTTGGCGGAGGTACTGGTGGTGTCCACTCTCATCCTCCCCATCGGTGGCGACGTTCCAGAAGTCGACCAGCCATGCCCATGGAACGAGCGTATATGCCATATAATCGATACATTCGTCCGGTCTTGGCACGTCCGGCGGGATCCACGCACAGTGGCTCAGCCCCTCCCGCTTATCGCTCAGGCTGATCATCCTTGCGAGCGTGCCCGAGCGGACGTAACGCAGTGTTTTCGGGCCAAGACGTGCGGGCGGGACGAGCACGGTACGGTTGAGTAGACGCGCGAGTACAAGGGCGTTTTCGAGCGCGATGCGCTGGTTGTGGAGGCCGCTGTGGGGGAGGTAGGCGAGGTAGGTGATGGTTGGGTCGGCGCGGAGGGCTGCGAGACGCGCGGGAGGTTCGTCGAGACTGTTGTTGAGGGTGATGTCGAGGTGGTGGGGTGTGATCGGGTACGAGTCTGGGTCTTGGGGCGAAGGCTGCGCGGTGAGAGGCACTGCGTCAGGCCCGCCCAATATGGTGCGCTGGGACGCGTTGACTGTGTGTGAGACGGCATGAGCACCAAAAAGGCGAGAGAGTAACGCACGGACGGGAAGAGATGACCGTACCTCGTCATGAACAACCAATACGCACACGCAAAGCACACGAACGCGCCGCACGCAAGAAGAGCTACCAGAATCGTCAAACGGCGGGTGCGGCGGTACGGAACGTGGATGTATGCGCGCAATGACTCGGATGGCTTGGAGGAGTGGCGTAGGTCGAGTCCCGGGCGGGAACTGCGCGGTGGACGCATACGATAGGCGCCTTTCTCGCTGGAGACGGAGGGGGACTGGAAGGCGTACATCGTGGACGAAGTTGAACTTGGCGTTTGTTTGGGTTTGTTGAATTCCAAAGGACTCGACCACTCATCGTTCGGAGAACGGTAACAGTAAGTACTATGTACATTTCGTGAGCGCACCATTTTCACGCGATTCTGATAGTTGCAGAGGGACCACACTAAAGTGTTACCCCAGGTTCATACATGGACGGTTGGACCTCCCGTTAGCAAGTGCTTCTAGTACATGTCATGGCCACCGATCGGCTGTCAGTCTCACAAGCATCGGCATACCCGGCCTAGCAGATACGTCGTGCGCCCCCGCCTGCCACCTGCTTGCTTGCGATGATCATCAACCAACGGGCCCACGAGATTCAAATCTGCCAATCCACTCGTGGTTGTAATTTGCCTACTGACTCGATTTTACTCGTCGCCGGTACGGTTAGTACAAATCCCCTCATCTACTCCGAATTCGTCTACGAACTAATATATCCAAAGAAGCCACAATGGTGACGTCGGTCCCAGAGACACGCATATTTCCGACGGTTCTACCGTTGCTGATGTTTCACTCGTTTCAGTTACTCAAGTAAGCTCCAAGAAGACAACAGCTCTCAAAGTGGGTTCCTGGCGTGGAGCAATGGGCAAAAATCTTATCGAGTGCCGTGGTTTACCTGCGTGGCGCACTCTGCGTGACGGCGCGAGTGACGTTGGGGTTGCGTATATCAACACAGATCGGGGCGGGCAACAACATCCACGAAACATCTCTGTCGAACTTTTCAACGCAAAATATGGATGGATGCCAACTTCTTGAAGTCCAATGTGGACACCAACAAGATTGACTACATGACAAGTTACCACTGGATCAGCATTTGAATGAAAACATTCTTCCATGAGAAGGGGGAAGTTCACCAGCCACAAGTTGACAACGTACAAGCGGAATCAGCGGATTGGAAGCCAGCGCTTGATGATTGTGAGCCAAGTAAATTACTTATGGCCGCATGCCAGGTCGAATGGATTATGTATGGCTCAGGAACTGTTGGGAAAGACACGCATCTATCGCAAATTTACGTCTTAGGGCGGTCTCCCAAAAGGTCGGACGTAATACTTGTACTATGTATAACAACCGGAGTCAAATGACCCACGGCCATTGAATACTATTCGGTTGGTTTCAGCGCTCAACTTGCGCGTTTTTAAGTTGCTAACTGTCCTCTCGCTCGACTTGCTTCTGCGTATCCAAACAAACGAGGATTTCGCAGGCAAAGTTCAAACCGCACCAGAGTTTGGCTATCTCAGAAGTCACCTCAGGACAAGATTGTTTCGCTTATCAACATGGATTCGCGAAGCGATGAGCGGCACACCTATGCTCCACTAGACAGCAACGACACCATCTTGTCTCGGTTTACGCAGCAAGACGAGGTTCCCTGGTACAGAAAGCCCAACCTTCGACTTTTATATCTCTTGATGTTTCCGGCTTGTATTGGAGTCGAGATGACATCTGGGCAAGTAGTTACATTCTCATGTTCGAACGAGTTGCTCATGCGCAGATAGTTACGACGCGTCCATGCTAACCGGCCTCCAAGCTGTACCCTCTTGGCTGGAATGTGAGAGAGTTTTCATGATTGATGACACAGTGGTTTGACTCCAATCACAGACTATAATCATCCTCGTTCCACTTCGTTGGGTCTCATGGCTTCAATGTATTCCTTGGGTTGCGTTGCTGCTATTCCGTTCGCCCCCTTTGCCGCGGACAAGTTCGGCAGGCGGTATCCAATATTTATTGGAAGTATAGTCTCCGTGATTGGTGGTATTCTTCAAGGTTCTGCTCTGAATTGTAAGTTAATCTTGAACCTCTGGGATGCCTTTCACGACGTAAATTGGCTAGTCACAATGTTCCTCGCTGCTCGTTTTATCCTTGGATTTTCCATTATATTCTGCGTTGTAGCTGCATCCGCTTTGATTGGAGGTATGTTGACGTGATTTTATCTCGCCAATTTGTTCGTTAAAGTATACAGAACTCTGTCATCCCAAGGAACGAGTTGTCGTGGGTGGCATCTTCCATACTTCTATCTATATCGGTAAATCGAAATCATCTCCAACTGCAAGCGGATTTTAGGCTAATTCACCCTAGGTTCCATCCTTGCTGCTGCCGTGACTCTTGGGACCTTTTCCATGACCAGTAATTGGGGGTGGAGGATCCCGTCTTTTCTGCAAATAGTGCCTGGACTCCTTCAAGTCTGCTTCATCTGGTTTATCCCTGAATCTCCTCGTTGGCTCGTATCTAGGGGAAGGGGTAGTGAAGCATTGAGTATTCTTGTGAAGTATCATGCAGAGGGAGATGAAAATTCGGAGTTTGTCAAGGCAGAGTATACTCAGATCGAGGAGACGCTCGAAGCATCCCGCAGGACTTCCCGGATGAACAGAAAGGAGGTATTTTCAACACCAGCAATGCGAAGGCGGATTATCATTGCAACATTCCTTGGTTTGTGCGGCACGTGGAATGGTAATGGATTAATTTCGTGAGCTATATCATTTATTGGTTGGACTACCCGCCTACTGCGTTGACAGCTACTTCCTTCCTCCGATCTTGAGCAACATTGGTATTCACGATAATAAAACGAAGAATATCATCAATCTGGCCAGAACTTCTTGGAAGTTTCTCAGTGGTTCACTTCTATTGTCGATCGCGCCTCGATACCCTCGGCGTACCATGTATTTAGTAAGTAACGGTCTTTGATCACCTATGTGCATCATTCTCACAACATGCCTAGACGTGTACCATTTCTCTTTTTGTTATACTCTGTGGTTTTACTGTAGCCAATGCAGACTATTCGCTTACTCACAGAAATCTGTCCGCCCATGTGGTGCTAGCGTGAGTATCCAGTTCACCGAAAACGCTGCCACGCTCACTATACATGCTCTACAGTCTTATCTTTTTGCAGAGTCCAGCTTACAATCTGGGATTTGGCTCCTTGGACTACAGTAAGTATTTCGACAAACATTCAGTCATTCATCGTAGGACGAACACGGACTCAAACGTGGATAGGCTTCGTGCCGGAGATCTTCCCTTTCCATCTTCGGGCTAGCGGCATCGCATTATACCAATGGTGGTTTCGTGGCGGGTTGTTCACTTCTCAGTTCATCAATCCCATCGGGATCGACGCTTTAGGTACGTCCATGTTCGCCACATGATCATTCGTGGCTTCTAAAGCCAATGGGATAGGATGGAGATGGTACATCGTGTAAGTGTCAACCTTGGACACGCGTGTGGACACGAACAGACGTAACATGACAGGTACTGTGTCTGGGACGCCTTCCAGGTCGTGTTCGTCTACGTCATGTTTCCGGAAACGTCGGGTCGCACGCTGGAAGAGTTGACGTTCTGTAAGTAGGGTGAATCCTTCGCGACGAGTCACGCTGACGCAGGTCTGGGCGTGCGTAATTCCTCTACAGTGTTTAAAGAGGACAGAGAAGCACTTGGGCTTGGCGAAGCTGGCGTGCTGCACGAACACGGAGGAGGCGATACGTACGGTACTATGGAGAGTCATTCTAGAAGAACCGCCAGTGGCGAGCGGGGATGAGAGAAATTTGCATTCGGGTTTCGGTCTTATTCACAACGGAAGAATGTAACATACTATGCAAATTATGACAGTCACAACTGACGATGACACTGTTGATCGGTCCCAAAATGGTGATGATGAGGCTTGGGTTGGTTTTACGAGCAACGCGACTCGCCAGGCTCAGATCGTCTACGGCGACACGAATTGCTTCCTAACACGAAAATGATGGTTGTTCGTGTCAGGTGAGGTCGAAGCAGCGGCGCTCGACGGGCGACAACCGTGGATGGACCTGCATAAAACTGCAGTAGGCTATTGAACGGTGCGTACTTGAGAATGAAAGTAAACCAATAGTTTATTCGGGACTAGTGACCCCGTCCCATATCCAGAGCGCCTGACATCCGACATGTACATGCAGAATTATGCCCCGGTACTAAATTACTACCAAGAAAAATGAACGAGCTAATATTATTGCCGACCTCGAATGCGCTATCCCCTAGCCAACTTCCACATTTCAAAGCGCTTGCGATGGTCGTCGATCACCGATCATAACCCAATGACCGGCGCCGGTCGACGGTGAATGAAGGATCCAGCCGACGACAGAGGTGTACCTGGGACGCTGTCCGAATACGCCCCGGTCCTTGAGTTTGAGAGCGCGAACAACTCCGAGGGGATCTCAACGCCATACTGCGAAGCCAAAGTACTGTCCCAGGCAAAGAAAAGCGTGAGCAGCAGAACGCAACAGAACACAAAGAAACACACCTCGCATAGTTGTCCATGATGACGGCCGTGCTCGCCGTGTTGAGCCGGTACGCCTTGGGCATCATTCCCTTGCCGAATCGATACGTGATGTGGTTGGAACACAACAACCCCGTGACCATGATCCCAAGCTGGAGCGGCACGAGTGCGAACACGATCGTGTACCACAGCTCCAGTACGCCTCTTTCGAACTCGAGGTACCCTGCCTTGCACCCGGGCAAGATTGTGCGCGCATAGCACGTCTGCGAAACGGTCGCTTCGACGAACGGGTTGTAGTACCCACAGCAGTGGAGACGATCTTGAATGCGCAGACGACCGACAGGACCAAGGACACGAGACCATTGGGCGTTGAGTTTGCCCTCCAGATCAAAGGTGCGTTCCTTGTAGGTGAGATAACCGGGGACGAGGAGGAACGCAAAGCAGATCCAAAGCAAGAAGGAATAGACTGCGAGGAAAGAACGATTGTTGAGCAGAATACCAGCCCAGCCAATGATGGAAGTAACAACGGCCATGCCAGCTGCAAGGGTCGAGATGATAAGCTCAGTGCGGTTTCCAACTCGAAGGATGTCGGCATATTGGAAGACGTCAAACCACGTAAGGAGACATAATACGAGACCGGCCAGTGACCAAGCGGAAAGCTGGACCATTAATGCACAGACGGGATCAGAAAAAGGCAGTGGTACGGGCGCTAAGGACCTACGAAAGAGTTGGCAATGAACAGGGCCCATTTGAATATGGTCCAACGCATTCGAGGGCGAGTATGTCCACCTTCTTTACTAGTAGAAAAGAGGCTGCCAGTAACACCGTCATAGTCCTCATCGCCCTCTGCAGGCATGCGAGCTTCGTTGCTCTTGAATGCCTCCCTTCCTCCTCCTCGCTTGGGGAGGACTAAGCCAGCCCTGCCTTTGCGTCGGCGAGGGGTGGGCGAGAGGAGACCCGAGGAAAACTTGGTAGGAAAATAGTTGGCCGCGAGGGATGTCTCCTTGGAAATGGAGGCATGGCCAGTTTCTGCGGTGTACGATGCAGGATCGTCGTTGGCAGGTGGTTGTAAGAAAGAGTCAGGAGGCGAAGTCATTGTGCGTAGATTTGAGTGGGTCAGAGGAACGAGCGGAACAGTCCAATAAAAAAAATTATAAGGAAAGGAAAGGAAGAAAGGAGCGACTAGGCGCGCTTACTGCAGAGCGGCGAAGAAATCTTGGCCTTGTAGTTAAGCGAGCCCTTCATTTCGTTACGTCTTCTCGGCACCGCGTGCATCGGATGTGTAAAGGACTGCTGCAACTCGATCACAGTAGTTGGATGATACTGGCGCTGTCCTGACTTCCTCTGACTGTTACAGTCGCACGATGCATTTGGCGCCGAGGACCAGGTCATCCGAGTGCCTTGAGCGGGAAGGCACACCTATCGCCGATTCTCAACCAATTCATCATCACTTGGATCCTACGCGCAAAATTACATCATGGGCGGGAAACGCTAGTGAGTAATTTCATCATGCATTCGTCGTCATTAGTTCTGCAACACTGACCGGGTATTTGGAGGAATCAGGATGCTGCGTTTGTCGGGTCACCGAGACGCTACTTGACATCTTCATCCTGGCCTGCCTACTTGCGTCGAAAAAGCACCATTTTCATCGATTCGACGAAAGGCGAGCCGTGCCAGCACATACACGCTGGGCGTGGGTGTCTGACGGCCAATCCCATGCATAAGTTCACCTTTTGATTGCATGAGCTGATGGGTCTTGATATTGCTGAATGGGTCAATCATTAGCGAGAAAAATGGGACCCATCCTATAATCGATATGATATGATGGTGAGTTTATACTATCCCTTGAATTTCGAAAGCTGCAACAACTACTATCAGATGTGCCATTGAACGAAGATTGAGTTCTCATTATATGGAGGTAAACGTGGAGCTTTCACGATTGCCGGGAAAAAATGCATCGTAATGGTGGTCTTGCAGCTATGGAGCTGTAAGTGCCAAAATAATAGCGCGAAATAATGAGGCTGTGCGCGCGCGATACACAGCAATTTAGCCGATCGCGCGCGATTGAGAGTTCGTCTGCGCGATTGAGAATAAAACACAAATTTTTGTACTACAAACTTGAATGTAGATCTACAACTAAAGAGTACAAAGCCGTCTGGAAAATGCTCGAGCCTCCTCTTGTTGCAGGTACCTGTCACGGGTTCGGTAGTAGCGGGTATGGAGTACGGGTACGGTACCCGTGACCGTTTCGGTAGTATGTACACGACGTGCCGTGCGTCGTCGGCGTCGCGTGGTGGCATTCCGTTGCGTCTGGGCCGTTCGTCATCGACGCGGCGTCGTTGTGCCGTTGTTGGTAACAACAAGAGCAGCGTGCGGGAGCAACTGCACAACGCACACAATTGTGCGCGTCGTGTGGTTGCTTCTGCACGTTGAGCGAGAGGACGAAGGGACGAGGACGGGGATGGGGGAGGATGGGTGAGGAGTCGGGGACGAGGGTGGTGGGCGTCGGGGTCGCGGTTGTCGTCGCGTCGTCCGCCGATGGTCGTGCCAATCGACGTAGCGTGACGGCGTCGTCGTCTTCGTCCGTCGTCTTTGTCGCGACGTGGCATGCCATCGTGGTGCGACGTCACGTCGTTTGTCGTCGTCGCCGGTGTCGATGTCGCGGTCCGAGTCGCGGTCGACGCCACGAAGTCGTCCGTAGTCGTGTCGTCGGTGTCGGCGTCGCGTCGTATGCAGCATCGACG
>JBBPOJ010001555.1:0-12888 GCA_038091395.1 Leccinum rimulosum | reverse complement strand
CTGATCATCGAACCTAGCAAGAATCTTGATGCCATCGGGCCATTGATCATCGTCATCGACGCCCTTGACGAAAGCAGTGATCCAGCTGGTCGAGAGCAACTTTTGCAGGTCATCTGTGAAGAAGTTGTAAAGGACTCTTTTCCATCCCACATACGATTCCTCATCACTGCTCGTCCGGAGAATGACATCCTCCGTGCACTTCCATCCGGCGCCCACTTGGTTCACAAACAAATGAGCACTGTCACCCAGGATGTGGTTGATGGTGACATTGAAAAGTTCATTCGCCATGCTCTGCAACAGTATAGTGAGGAGCTTGAGATATATTGGCCTAACGAAGAGTGGTGTCGACTGCTCGTTCTTCATTCCCAACACCTTTTTCAATGGGCATCGACCACATGCAAGTTCATCAAGGGTTTTGGGACAACCGGACTTAGTCCATATAAGCGGCTGGAGATACTTTTGCGAAAGGAAGACAGCACCACGGTCCATCCTCTAGACCAGCTATACGCCACTATATTAGGTCAGCTCTTTACAATGGACGAGGCTCGGCAATCATTTCGAAATGTCATGGCTGTCATTCTTGCTTTGAAGGAGTCACTCTCCTTTACATCTCTATTGGCACTTTTCCCCCCTAGCAGAGACATGGAGGTCCCACTCACAGACATCATTGGGCCTATGGCATCATTACTGGACGGAATACTAAACAAAGAAAAGGCAATCCGACCCCTCCATACCTCATTTCGTGACTTCTTACTTGACAAAACTCGGAGTTCTGCCTTCCATGTCAACATCCAGTCCCATCACTCTCTTTGTCTAGGTAGAGCATTACTTGCATGCATGCGACACAATCTCAGGTTCAATATCTGTGACCTCAATGACTCTCGAGACTTCAATTCTGCAGTTCCAGGCTTCCAGATTCGAGTGAAGAAAGCCTTTCCCCCTCACTTGGTGTACTCTTGCCAATACTGGATGGACCACTTCCAACCTGTTGATCCTACTTTGGAATTGTTGAATGAAGTTACCCTGTTCTTCAAAGAACTTCTTGTCTACTGGCTTGAAGCTATCAGCCTGCTTTCACATTCCTCTTCTTATCTCATGATCCAATCTGCTGTGAGGACCTGCAAAATTCTCCAGGAATGGGCTAAAGTGAGGCTATTAATTATCACATGGCATGATTACTAAAAAGTACATTATAGGGTCATGAAGTTAGCACTCTGGCCTCAGAAGGATTCCAATTCATTCAAGTGTTTGCAGCTGTTTTACATCAGTCCACCCCTCATCTGTATTTATCAGCCATGCCACAGACTCCCACCAGCTCTCCACTCCGTGATCTCTGGGTGTGTCACTTGAAAAAGCATGCTTCAGCAAGCTCAGGACATCCAGCTAGTTGGCCAGCAGATCTTCACACAATGCATGGGCACACTTCTTGTGTCACTTCTGTTGCCTATTCACCTGATGGCACTCATATTGTCTCTGGCTCATGGGACAACACCATCAGAGTTTGGAATGCAACCACCAGTCAGTGTGTGGAAGGTCCATTTGAAGGGCATACTTCTTGTGTCACTTCTGTTGCCTATTCACCTGATGGCACTCATATTGTCTCTGGCTCTGAGGATAGGACCATCAGAGTTTGGAATGCAACCACCAGTCAGTGTGTGGCAGGTCCATTTCAGGGGCACACTGGAGATGTCACCTCTGTTGCATATTCACCTGATGGCACCCATATTGTCTCTGGCTCTGAGGATAAGACCATCAGAGTTTGGAATGCAACCATCAGTCAATGTGTGGCAGGTCCATTTGAGGGCCACACTGGATGGGTTGCCTCTATTGCCTATTCACCTGATGGCACTCATATTGTCTCTGGCTCTCATGACAGCACCATCAGAGTTTGGAATGCAACCACCAGTCAGTGTCTGGCAGGCCCATTTGAAGGGCACACTGATGTGGTTACCTCTGTTGCCTATTCACCTGATGGCACTCATATTGTCTCTGGCTGTGGTGACAGGAGCATCAGAGTTTGGAATGCAACCACCAGTCAGTGTGTGCCAGGTCTATTTGAGGGGCACACTGGCAATGTCACCTCTATTGCCTATTCTCCTGATGGCATTCATATTGTCTCTGGCTCTTGTGACAGGACCATCAGAGTTTGGAATGCAACCACCAGTCAGTGTGTGGCAGGTCCATTTGAAGGGCATACTAATTGGGTCATCTCTGTTGCCTATTCACCTGATGGCACTCATATTGTCTCTGGCTCTGATGACAGCACTATCAGAGTTTGGAATGCAACCACCAGTCAGTGTGTGGCAGGTCCATTTGAGCGGCACACTGGATATGTCACCTCTGTTGCCTATTCACCTAATGGCACTCATATTGTCTCTGGCTCTTGTGACAGGACCATCAGAGTTTGGAATACAACCACCAGTCAGTGTGTGGCAGGTCCATTTGAAGGGCACACTTCTGAAATCACCTCTGTTGCCTATTCACCTGATGGCACTCATATTGTCTCTGGCTCTGATGATTGTACCATCAGAGTTTGGAATACAACCACCAGTCAGTGTGTGGCAGGTCCATTTCAGGGGCACACTTCTGAAGTCACCTCTGTTGCCTATTCACCTGATGGCACTCATATTGTCTCTGGCTCATGGGACAGCACCATCAGAGTTTGGAATGCAACCACCAGTCAGTGTGTGGCAGGTCCATTTGAGGGGCATACTTCTGAAGTCACCTCTGTTGCCTGTTCACCTGATGGCACTCATATTGTCTCTGGCTCTGATGATTGCATCATCAGAGTTTGGAATACAACCACCAGTCAGTGTGTGGCAGGTCCATTTGAAGGGCACACTGGAGATGTCGCCTCTGTTGCCTATTCACCTGATGGCACCCATATTGTCTCTGGCTCTCATGACAGCACCATCAGAGTTTGGAATGCAACCACCAGTCAGTGTGTGGCAGGTCCATTTGAAGGGCACACTTCTTGGGTTACCTCTGTTGCTTATTCACCTGATGGCACTCATATTGTCTCTGGCTCTAAGGATAAGACCATCAGAGTTTGGAATGCAACCACCAGTCAGTGTGTGGCAGGTCCATTTCAGGGGCACACTAGAGGGGTCAACTCTGTTGCCTATTCTCCTGATGGCACTCATATCATCTCAGGTTCTGATGATTGTTGCATCAAAGTGTGGCATGTGCAGAAGTTTGCCTCTTATGCTGCTTTAAATGTACAAGATAACTGGATTCTATCTGCTCATGATCATCACTCTTGCTTTGGATGGACTGCTCCCTGGCATAGAAACACCTTTTACCTTCCTGTCCATTCCTCAGTCATGGGTCATCTCTATTCTATTGACATTGATAGTTCCTTGTTTGGAGAATCTTGGATATCCTGTTGGCAATAATTTCTTGATTCAATTTATGCGTGTAATACTTCTGTATGTTCATATACCTGCAATAACATCTGAGTTATGTTCCATATCATCTCCAACTCAAAGTCTTCTGAGTTTTTACACTTATTGATGGCACCACTGCTGCATCATGAACAGACTTTCAAGACCCATTGGACATAATGAAAACTTAATGAACTTGCAGACTACAACATTGACATAGTTCAAGTTGTGATTCATCATGCAAATCAATATAATTCAGAAACACCTTAGACCTAGCACAGTGGGCCGGGGTAAAGACAAGAGGGAAATGAGGCTGTTCGACATATTCGACAAGAGCCACCACATAGTGCTGATGTCCACTTCGGACTAGTCGGTGACGAGGGACATGTTGACAGTGCTGCGGACTCGGAGGTACGCTCGAGCTGCTGCTGCAGATGCCGGTGCACTGAGGATGCAGCGGTTCGCCTGCCACTGTTGCCTTGGTGGCAGAGGACATTACTTCCTTTTGTTGTTGTGGGTAGCGAGGGACACACTTACTGTGCGTACTTGACGGGCCGTGTCGTCAGTACGATCGTGCATGGTACCGTTCAAAGGGTGAAACATTACTTTTCCAACATGTCATGTGTATCAGCAACTCACGGAGCGACCATATTTCTTTGTACTTACCAGTTAATGGTGTACTCCCCGCCGACACTATGCATCCGAGTCGCCAGATAGCCGAACCAACAATCTGGCACGACTACTGTACGTCGACTCGGAGGGCCTGTACGAATGCTCTCCATCATTTCCAATGGGGTCAGTCTGCTCGAATCTGCACCTTTATGAAACTGTCTGTCGTGACGTGTCTGTTCTGCAAAGCAAGTAGCAGCCCACCGAACGGTTGCCTGGGCCGATCGATGGACCGGAGTGCGTGCGTCTCTAGATCCAATTGAGGAACGCCACCTGCGAAATCTTGGTCAACAAAGGGAGACATCCATGGATGGACGAGAACTAAACTGTGCATTCCTAACAGGTTATGCTTGGTCTGTAGTATGCGCCACTCTTCAAGAATCCTCAATGTCGTATAATAAACGGGGCCACTGGGTGAAAACAGCATCATGTCGCGGGGGAGGTTGGTGAGGTGAAAAACGGGACCAGGAAGCTTCAGTCGACTAGACAAATCGACACTGATGGGAGACCGTAGAGTTGTTCATACAACGCAACACTTACGGGAAGTGATAATTGAAGTGTCGCAAACATCCTATCCATCTCGTTATCGGTCGCAGAATGTGAGGGGTTTGATCGGGTCATAAACAGCAACTATGGTGGCTGCCTGAAGTCCAGGCGTGAATTGTACCATTTTCTGAACACATGAGGATGTGTTCTAACAGCCTTCATGAGTGAAATCGTCGGGCATAAACCAAACGAATATCGATACGCACATAGGAGGTGACGTTAACCCACGATACCGGATACGGTACCTGCTTGATCAACAGCTTGATACCGGTGTGGGCGACGATCTTCCTGCCGCACCGATCGATCGTGAACAATGAAGCGACTGCATCCGGTTGCAGCCATGACACGGCACGGTCAATCCACGCGGCTCGCACAGGATGTCTAGGGGGAGGAACGAGCACGAACCGAGCAGGTGGTCGTCCAGGACGCGGCCCTGATAAAAGAGCGAGTACGCGTACCGCATGTTCTGTTCGACCAGAACGCCCTCGTTGGCGGGCGTAATCCAGGATTAGGACTTGAAGTGCTCGTAGAGCTCACCAATCATTTCGTGTCATGTGCGGCGTATTGGAGGAGCTGGGGTACGGGGGAAGGAAGGGTGGAAACAAAGGGAAGCGGGACAATATTCACGGTCTTTGCAAGTAGTCAACAGACGCGCCTCGCGGAGACACACGTCCATGCCTTGTAAACTATGCACAACCTGGAGTCTGACACCGTACGTAGCGGCGATTTCAAGAATGTCGTTGCGGCAGCCCTGGGTAGTGGTCAGAGTTACAGCGCCGCTAGCCCTGCGGCGAAAGAATGCAGGCCCGCGTTGGTGGCGCTGGACACAAGTGTTCAGATCGAACTACACGCGGGATACACGAGACACATACTACGAGATCCGCGCCTCGCGGAGACACGCGTCCATGCCTTGTAGACTATGCACGCCCGTGAACAAGTCCAGGTTCTGCTTGACGAGAGACAATGGCGGACGCCGACCGCCTGCAACAAGACATACAATGCGCTTCCACTCCTATTCGCCTCGCAGCGCCATGCGTGACTGAATATCTGCGAGCTGGAGGTCGAGCACGCCCTGGAGTCTGACACCGTACGTGGCGGCGATTTCAAGAAAGTCAATGCGGCAGCCCCACATGACCTTCTTCACTGAGGGGTCTACAAGGAGGAGCAGGAGGATACGGTCGAGGAACGCCGTTGGGAGAGTTGAGGGCGAAGGACGTACCAAGATGTGCTCGGCATTGATATTAGTGGTGCCTGTGCACATGAGGGATAGAACGCCGTCGGTTGCGTCGAGGTTCTTGCCTTTGTAGTCGAGGATGAGGAACGAAGACATCACGAGGCACGATGTGGGTGGGGACGCGCAGTACAAGCGCAGAAAATGTCTTCCGTCGGCAGGTCGTTACATAATGTATGCCTGCATGCGCGAATCCAAGTTTTCAAAGGTCGCAATGCTGTATTTGGAGGGATTTTAGCGTGTGGGATACGGAATACCATGGACAAACGTTTGTAGCACCAGGGGAGATTGTTATACTCGATAACTGTCTAGGTTACCGGCAGTCAATAAATGTAAATGGTGGGCAGACAGGCGGCGTACCTCGTTGATTTGTCTGTCGAATGAAACCCATCAACTTGATGATCACGGAGACGCTATCATCCCGTCAGGCCGCCAGATCTCGTCGTCACCTCGTGTACGGTTGAAATATGTACCAAATTAGTACTCTGGACTCGGTAGCGAGCCGAACGCATCGGGAGTAAAGACTTGAGTAGCACTAACGGATCGGTAGACCTCGAAACATGTCGTTACAGACGGGGTTAGCTGGTAGGAACATAAGTTTCATTGTTTCCGAATCGTAGGAGAAATACATGTCATCTTTTAGGTGGACACATTCTGTGTGATGGTCAGTAGAGCGATCATGCGTAGTTGCTGGGCGTGTACGTACAAGACTAGTGAATAAACGAGCACGATAAGAGAGAATGGTTTCCCTGAAGGTAGTGGTCAGAGTTACAGCGCCGCTGGCCCTGCGGTGAAAGAATGCAGGCCCGCGTTGGTGGCGCTGGACACAAGCGTTCAGATCGAATTACACGCGGGATACACGAGACACATACTACGAGATCCCCTCGCTTGGAAGGTCAGAAATGGCCCACAACACGTTGGTATGTACCCGTCGCATACTGGCTGGGGCAGGTGATGGGTGCCGTCATCTGCGTCGAATAGATAAGATACGATATGGCAGCATAACCTCCAGCAATAGTTGACCGTCGACCTACACGTGGATAACGAGAGGACAGAAAGAAGTTTATGTGATGCTTACCCTACGCTATCCATTCATTTCGAGCGCATAAGCCCCATCACAGACAAATTCTGGAAGTTTCATGGTGTCCTCATGGGGGATCACCGATCATTGGTCGTGGACATATGGGCGGAACCTTCCTTCCTGTTCGCCGTCGGCGGAAGCCATTGGTATGCCCTGTGGTACGTAAGTCGAGTTGTGGACAATGTTCACGGCAGTATTACTGTAAGCAAACCAAGACTGGTAGATTGTTGGAACAATGGGAACGGCCGACGACGGGGCTCGTCCATGGTGACTCAGTGCTCAGTCATTAATCTCAGGCCAGTCAGGATCGAAACTGGAAGACATGCAGTCGAGTCACTGTGCCTAAGTATGGAAAGCTTTGTGAGTCACTTTGAGATCAATGTATCCACCTACACCGAATGGGCGCCAATGAGAAAAATAAGGACCTATCTGGGAGATAATATGTCTAAAGAACTTTCGGGCGTGGCCGAGGCGGACACGCACCTTGCACGCGCTATCAATATATTTCCCAAGTCATGAAGTTCCGTTCACGCCTATGATATGTGTTGATGCAGCATCCGCTCATCGACCGAGCTCGACACCGATGGGGCTACGGGAGATCCGGTGCAGCGAGGAACCGATAATGGGGTTTCCATGATATATGAGACAGTTCTCGAACTCCTATTTGGAAGGAACGACTTCGAGAAATAATACTTGGCCATAGTGCGGAGGTGTTCATGACCGCAAGTTCATCGAGACGATGTACGAAAAATAAAAATTACCACGATTCAGATTACTCGTCACGTTTCCGACCGAACAACAACAATTACCACCTCGCAACCTTGTACTGCGATGCGGTACGGTCTACCAAGAACACCCTCCCCATCTCCCGTGCGACGGTAGGTACACTATCCTAGTCGCGTCCTGGCACCCCCGCTTATGAGCTACTAGCTATACTCGTCGAACCTCTGGCTTTGGACTCCCTTCAGACTCTGAGAGCGAACCCGAGGAGCCTGCGAGTGATGCCGAACGCGCCCATAGCCCCGACCCTTCTCTCTCTGATGACGTTTGTTTCGATTCGGACGGAGAGCAGCCCATTGTATCCCCTTCGTAAGTCCTCAAGCCGTGTCATATGTGTCCGGATGCCTGCTTACATTTCATGCCACCCCCACCCTCACATCCACTCCGACACAGTGCGCGACGGACACCGCGCAGCCCAGCCGAACAGCGGTACGTCGAGGAAACGGTCGCCGCCATACGTCTTCGGACACGACACCACGACCCATATGAAGAGTGGGAGAAACAGGCTCGTAAAGACGCACTGGTACGCGTTTCCTCTCATCTGACTTGTTCTCTCTCTCTCGCACGTGCAATGCCAACCATGACTGACGGGACGTCCTTGCCACCTTAGCGCACAGCACGCAAGGAACAAGCAGATGTTATACTCGAAACGAACGAACGCCGTGTAAAGAAAAGAGATCGTGACTTGAAGTCGCTCGCGACGAAGCACGACCAACAGATGGCAGAAGTACAGATGCTGTTATCGGCGCTCAAGGTCAAGCAGCAGTCGGAGCTGAATCAACTCAGGATACAATGGAGCGAGCAGGACAAGGAACAACAAGATCGAATAGAACGAGTGATACGATCAGAGGAGGAGAATCATAGAAAGAAGATGGAGGAAGAGAGGAGGAAGAAAGAGGAGGAGGAGCGTCAAAGTAGATTGGAGGAAGAACGACGCTTGGCTGAGGAGGAAAAGAGACTGCAGGAAGAGGAACGGCGGAAACAACAAAAAGAGGCAGAGGAAGCGGCACAACGAGCCAAAGATGAAGCCGAACGAGAAAAACGTGCATCAGTGGACGCGGCTGCAAAGGGGAGAAATGCAGTCGGCATGACTCTGCCCGAGGAAGATTGGGTTCATGCACGGCAGACACTCAAGGTAAGAACTACCATCGACGGACATTGCCGTGGACGCTAAGGGGTATTGGTCGCAGAACCTTAAATCTGGTCCCATGAAAACGGTGAAGAGCGAAAAGGCGTCGAAAACACAATGGAGCGCTATTCGGAGACAAATCACTCCGAAGATAGGCCAACTTACACAAGACCGGACTATTATCACACGAATAGTGAGGCTCTGCTTGCGATCTAGGGTGTCGCTTACGAACCTCCCGTTAGACTAACCAAATTTTCGAACTCGTCTATCCTCTGCAAAGCGTATCGCAACCCCTGTACCTTGCTTCTTTGTCCTCTTTGGCAAAAGCAATATTACTCCAAGCGGAGACGGAAGTCACGGCGGAGAAGAAGAGTGCGATTCCCCTAGCACTCGTGACCGCGAACCTTTTAGAGAGGTTACCCGCCTTCGCCGACGTCTTCTTTGCGAAGCTCGTGCAACGGTCCGGCGGATGGCCTGTGCCGAACGTTATCCCGTCGACCGACGTAGACGGCGTTGCATGGACGGAAGTGACCCGCACGAAAGCCATGGGTTACCGCACAGGCAGCGACGAGCAGGAATCGACGGGAGACTATATAACACGCATCTCTGGCATAATGCGAGTGTACTTCCTCGTGCTTGCCGCCCCCGTCGAAAAACCTCTCGACAACATGTTCCGATTGCCGAGATATTGGGCGTATTTCACCAGGATGATGAATGAGGAGCGACTCCTATCTACCGCAGTTGCTGCGCAAGTTTTATATGGTATGTATTCTTGAAAACCGGCGGCGTGCTCGTGACTGATCGCACCACACACGCAGCGGCGCTGGATGTGGGTGGAATGGAGGCGAAGCACATTTGGGGGAAACAGTGGGTCAAACTTCTCGAGCTGCTGTATGAGGCTGCCACAGTCGGTATCGGGGGTAAAAGTGACACCCTCCTTGGGGGTAAATCCCCTGAAGGCAAAGCCGCGTGTGTGCGTGTCCAGCTCGAGATCGAGAACATCGTTCGGAGCCCTTAGTGCTACTGGGTTTGATGCAATCAGATGGGTCCAGATCAGCTATCAGGTGGGACGCCACTGGTGGTTCTGGTTCTCGATTCATCCATGGTGTTTTCCAATGGATCAGGGACTTAATTAGGTGTAGAGTAATATCTATGTACGTGTACGACGCTGGAGGGACTAGATTCATCGGATGATATGGTAAATAGACCGTAAATGAAAAGGGCGTGTTGCGGGGAAGCATCGATACAAAGTTTGTTGGTTAGGTTTGGACTCGTCTATAAGTCATAAGCCACATCGCACCAGCCTCGTGTATGGCTTTACGCCTTAGGGGACTCGTTTTGGCCTGAGAAGATCTCGAACTACAGGTTGGAGTCCTGTGATAGGCGGCAATAACCCGCGATTCTATCACCTTTATCTATGGGAGAGCAGTGGTAAAAAATAGGAATAAAGGTGAGCGTGTCGGAATCAGATGAGTCAATCAGGCGATACACGTCTCGTAATTTTCCTGTCCAAAGACTCACGGACGATCCCTGCGAAGAGATAGAGCAGGCAGTGCTTGATCGTCGATGCCGCAAGGCCAACTATCGGGTACAGCCACACGATCACGATGGATGGGCGGCGTCGCTGGCGATGAGCACAAATTGCATGCCCACAGTTGAGTACCGTGCAACGCGGAGGAGTGGAGCAGCTCTGAGTCACTTTTGTAGTGGGAACCACAATCAGTGCGTGGCATGGGACAGGCACGGATATTCTTGACATTCGGGCCAAATGAGCCGGAAATGTAAATGGGGAGAACGATGGGCCGGATATGATTGATGGGTTCGACAGCCTAGAAACACTGGCCGCAGAGTATGTCCGTATGCCGGATAATGGGCCACTCCGAATCACGGGGTTGATCTGATCACCTACTAGCAGGGGGTGCCGGCAACGTGTCTCCTTCGATGCGGCAACGTCCAGTTGCTAGTCCAAGAACACGCGTATGATATCGAGATGATCGATATGGATTACATGTACACTGTGCGAAGGAAGACCGTAGCCGAGAGGAAATTATGTAAACGAAAAAGGACTCCGAGTGTTTGGCGAAAGGCTCGTAATAAGCGGCAGGATGACGGAAAACAAAGGCTTTCTCGACTCGGTCAAGAGCGGATGATCAAGCCTCAGGCATCGCCCTCTGATGTGTTGGCAGTACTGCGCGCCAGATGGCACTCGGAAACTCAGCCACGACCGAGGGAATCACACCAAGACGCGTCATCCAACTGGGGCAGTGTGGGATTACAAAGCCCAAGTTGGTAGACGTGCGCAGGAGAAAACACGCGGCGGCGCGCTGCGCTGACTGGGCGGCGGGGACGGTGGGAGACGGGCTGTGCGCCCGTCTCTTGCCCTAAGCCCTAACCCTAAATTAGCACTATCCTCTTGAATTAATAATTTTGAAAAAAAAATCGAATATCTACGAGAAGAAGATAGACAGATCTCGAACATGCCACATATTACTCGAGTGCACGAGGAGAGAAAGAGAAAAAGAGGGGATCTGGAATTTGTGATACGAAGCCAGTGAGATTAATCGCTCGGAGTTAGTAGTTTCCTTTTTGGGAAGCGCAGTGCCATTTGTTTGGTCGCTCCCAACTTTGAATAAAGTTTGGCGAGCTGCCATTCTCAAAATTCCGTCTCATGGTATTTATCCTCCACCATCCCGTCGAGCGGAATCCCTTGTCAAAGATTTCCTTCTAGCAAACCTGGCAAGGGTTTCATCGCCTTGACCCTCATGCTGACGCTCAGTCCTGGTTCGGTCTGCGACGTGTGCGCAGAAGAGTACGGCCCGCATTGCATTCCCCATTCCATTCCGTGCGGTGAGTCACTCGTCCACCGTGAAAAATTTCATCCCTCTCATACCACCATCTCAGGCCATGTCCTATGTTCAAGCTGTTGCCACAAGATCGTAGAAAAGACGCTGCCCCGTCTCAAGCCCGCCCGTCCTTTCTGCCGTGAACAATTCACCAGTGACGATGTTCGTCTTATCCGCATTGACTTTTCGGCAAGCGGATATACCACCCCAAGGTGGCGGGGTGTCGTGCACGAGGCCCTAGACCATTCCCTACATCAGCCACCTCGCTTCCCGATCGTCGAGCCCGGTTTTTCGCGCACCCGTGCTGAAGCCCGCCGACTCGAGGACAAGGTCGCCGCCGTGGTCGTCTCTCCGCCCTCAATGATCTCGCCCGCGAAGCAGACGCAAAAGTTCATACTCACTCACGCTGGAGATTTCGGTTTCTTTGGTATGTATTCCTCTTGGATTTCCTTTTTACTCTCCTCTGACGCGTCCATCTGCCCTCGTCAGAGAGCAGCAGTCTAGACTGAATCAATGACCGCACCCTCCGACATCTCACCATGTATTCGCCCCTCATTCCCGCCGCGCCGCGCAACCATCTCCTCTCCCCCGACCGGCGACAATACCCCTGCCTCAGTTCGCTCTACCGTAGACATACATTATAGTAACCGAGTTCCCTCTCCTCCTCTCCGGACAAATCAAGCTCCAGGTCCCCGTCTTTACTGTCTGTCCGAGCGGGTTGTCATTGCTACGAGATCGTGTGACGTCGACAATGATGCCACGCCACCGACGATGACTACGCACAGGCACCAACGTGACTGTCACGTGTGATAGTGTAACTTATATGCCGAGGCAGTCTTACAATTTAGCTTAATCCATTTAATATACTTGTCCTGCTTATATATGTGGTGTGTACATTGAACAATTTTGCTCCACTCACTTGCCTTGTTCGGAATGACTTGGGCTGCTTACACAATTTTGCTTTATTTGCTTTTCTGGTTTGGAATGGCTTGGGTGTGTTTATTTACTTGGCTCACTTGTGCAAGTGCCATAAGTGTGCTAAAGTTGAAACAAGCAATGTGTGAATTTCCTGATGCAGGTCGTCGTGAACGCAACTGCAACTGCGATCGTCCACGTTCGTCTCCCCCCGCCCCTCACGGTCTCCTCTCTCACCAACCCGCGTTCCCCTGCTAGATCACCCACGCCCACATCCTTGCGCTCCGATCTCGAGGCCAGATACATGTTTT
>JBBPOJ010001554.1:0-12899 GCA_038091395.1 Leccinum rimulosum | reverse complement strand
CGGCGGTGATCAGGGGCCCGTTACCTGATACCGGAGGTGGAGAGCGTGAACAAGGCTGTGGATGACTCAGAGCTGCGGGTAAAGAGCCGGATGCTTTCTACGCCCTTGCCCTGCTCGACGCGACCGGCATCTGCGTCGTCCCTGGGTCTGGATTTGGACAGAAAGAGGGAGAGTACCACTACCGGTTGACATGCTTGTGTCCTGGTGTAGAAGAGTATGTGGGCAAGCTCGTCAAGTTCCACCAAGACTTTACAAGCAAAGTACCCCCACAATTGATACCCCTGCTACATGTTTTGTTGTGCTGTTATTTATGTGAATACGTGCACCCCACTCAGCGCTCATCGTCGTACATACTATGTATTGGATCCACTAGTAGCTAGAACATACACTGTAATTTATTGATGCAACGTTGTCGCCTTGGTTTCGTGATCGTCATCGTCGCTTGTCCACCGCGAGTCCATCGCCCGTCTCCTCACACCTTTGCGCCGCGTCCGTCCTTCTGTGGCATACTACCAACTTGCCGCGCACCGCATACCCACTGTCTGGACGTTGTACCGCGGTCTCCAAAGGTATGCTGAGCGTGACAACGTAGGTAACCGCATTGTCTGTGTTCCAGGCATGGGCTAAAACTGCACCTCAGTTGAAATGACGAATACGCACACTCTTTGAAGCGAAGAGACATACGATCCAAGCGCACATTGCAAAAGCACAGCTCGAGCGGGCATACCAAGTGAGAATCCTGGCTGCACCACCCGCAACGCGACTGTCATACTCAAGCTTCAACCCAGTGGCTCGACGTCTTCGCGCGTGCAAAACGGGGCGATGCATACTTGAAGGCTGTTCTCGACAGATATGACCGCATGATCGGTAGCAGGCGTGAGAGGAGAGAATTTGGTCGGCTTGTCAGAGAATCGTTGGTGTGTGTCCATGTATTACACGAACCCTCCTTCATCGCATTAACAACATGTCGGACGCTACAGGAAGAACAGACACGCCTACATACTCGCACCATTTTTAAGGGCTCCTTCATACGCCCAACGTTGTACAACAGGCTCCTCGCACGGCTGGTCCCCCAACCAGTCAGCATCTCATGCATGATCCACAAGCGACGTCTCCGCAGAGAGCGACGGTACGAACAATCCGTCGAGTTGACGAAACGAATCAAAGACCTCGAGATGGAGAGCGCGTTTCAGAAGCAACTGCGTCTCCCCCTCCTCGAGAAGCACCTCTGGGAGGTCAGCGATCCCAACCACAAGCGCTATGGTGATCACTTGTCCAAGGAGGAGACAGAGGCCCTCATGGCACCCCACCCTGAGTCGCTCGACGCGGTCGGCGAATGGCTGTCGTCGCACGGTATCAAGGAAGAACATGTCTATCGTTCGTCCGCACTAGACTGGGCTACTATTCGCGTCCCGATTGCGCTTGCAGAAGAAATGCTGGATACGGTGAGGACTGCAATATAATATTTCTGTGTGCTTACTCAACCAAACGGACGAACGCAGAAATATGATGTCTATACGCATACAGAATCCGGGGAGAGCATCGTCAGGACGACGACCTGAGAAGCTACATGACCATGTCGAGCTGATCCAACCTACGACGATGTTCACTCGGCTCAGGCCATTCAAGAGGACGCGAGACAGTGCGACCCTTGCGAGAGAAGCTACGAAAAGGCGAGCGAGAACGACCATGATCGTCTGTACTCGGATTATTCCCCGTCGCTCCTCCTGCGGGGCGTTCGCGCTCGTAAAGAAAATATTCGGAACAAGTCAGTACGCACGCGAGCGCAGGAGAAGTGTTTCCGTCCACGCTTGCGCGTATGCGTCAGGGCCCGCCTGTGCATGTGCTCGCCAAGATGACGCTCGAAGAGCGGAGGTGGATAAGATCGTGAGGAGCCCCGGTGAAGCGGGCCACGCGGCAGCGGTGAAGATGAGCATGGGGAGGAAACTGAAGGATGAAGGGATGTGGAGGTTGGAGGTTGGGAAGGAGGAGGAGTGGGCAAGGCTCGAGAAAATGGAAGATGTGATAAGAGAGGAGAATCGACGAAGGCAGTCTAGGGAACGGAATTGATAGGTAGGTATATCTTTCATACCCACCTTTGTTATTTCTAATCCACCTCCTTAGCACAATCACAGCGCTAGCGCAAAGGGGCTGGCCAATATTATTATATCATTATCCGATGAGTGTGTTCATTGTCTGTCAGACTGAAGCTGATATTCTGATCCAACGAGCTCATTATGTAATAGAAAGATCTTGTGTGCTTATGTAAAGAACGAGTTTCCTACGCCACTGTCCTACGTCTTCACTGTCTACAGCGTCATTCTCATCGATCTCATCCGTCGAGTATCCTCCAAATGGGTCAACTGGGATCCTCCCATCGAAATTCGAGTCAGCGGCTCCTAGTATCGGCACGATCGACAAGGAAGCCGGCGATTCAGGACATCGATTCGGACAGCGAAAGGTGCGTAATGAATACTCGATCACGATATGGCCTGACCAAGACCACAAAAATCACAGTGAGCTTTCTGGCATCACTGATGCATCCTTCAAAAGACGGTGGTTGTTCGAGCGCGACAAGCGAAACGCTGTCCTTATCATGCACAACCCTCGTCAAATCTTCCTTCCTCCAAACGTAGTGCTCGAGCACCTGGTCGTTCCTATGGCGTTCTTGTCGATCGGAACGAAGGAGAATATTTCACCTGCCCCAGGGAATACTTTGGCATACTATACCCCAGTGGTGGGCACCCTCCGGCATCTCATCTCGTTCTCGAATCGACTCCCACGGCGGTTACCAGAAAAGGGAAGTGCGGATGGCCGCACTTCCCATTTATGTGTAAAGAAATTCCTATTCGGTTAGTCTCCAAACCTTCAGTTGAACCGCTTGTCCCCATCCCCAACGTACCCATGTTCCCACACCAGAAGATACTCTCCGAGTCTTCGTACTTCTTGTGTATCTTTGGGCCAACTTGAGACGAGGCCTAAACCGCGACCCACTCCAACGAACAACAATCACCATTACATGATCGTACAGCAATCTCAAATTGTCCTCTCAATCATCGCTGAGAAGGAAGAAGGGGACCAGACTTCCTTTTTCCCGAATGGACCTGTACCACCCTTTGTGATTCCCGGAGAGTTTCGGGGCGCTTCAGGACTCGGTTTTGAGGACGGAAGTAACATGGATATGGATGACTTTGTGAAACAAGTACGTATTCCTTCAGCGACGGTGATCCTACTCTGACAGCTGTTTCCACTTAGCGTCTGCGCTATGCCGGGTGCGATGCATACAGCGTGGTATCATCACAGCGCGCTGACTCCGATCTTTCAGGCCATCCTCCACTCGACTATACTCCACCACCACGTAATGAGTTTTGTCCCCATCTTCTCTGTTTTGTGTAGGGGCGGCCACGAGTCTCAGGGACGTGACGTGCGTGCAACATCCATTCCTGACCCGAGAGCCCTTTCCTGACATCACTTGATCTTGGACAGGTATCTCGAGGATCCCGGACAGCCTTACTGGTATTTCGATGTCTTGTACAACGATCACGTGCAGGCATTTCTGTATCGAGTTTACTTTTTATCGTCATCCCCTCGCTCGGTGCCGTGTGCAACATCATCGCACACCCAGGGACTCGCGAACCATGCCCACAAGACAACAGAATTTACTCTCACAGTTTCGATTCCAGCAGAGAGTGGATCATTGAGCGGATGGCAGATCCTGACAACCCCTGGATTGTGAGTACACCCCCCCATCGACCGCTTTCGTTTCTGGAAACATCTAGGCTGGGTTGGCTTCGTGTCACGTCCACCCCTGATGGAGACGTGTCGGTTCGGACAACGAATGTCACGGCGTTTTCGTTCAAGTCGGGCGTCTGTGCTTCGGCTTGTGATGACGTTCACAAAACGGCGGCGTTCGTGGTCGATGGCGACAATATCGATTTCGGTCGGGAAGACGATCCAATCTTGTTCGCGAGGGATACCGACGCTGGAGGGCTCCACCCCAAGCCACATTGGAAGGTACGCAACTCGCCCAATGCTCGTTATCTCGAGCTGCAACGACCCGTCCGACGCAGATCCTGCCACGTACCAACGATCCGCTGCCAACGATCCTACGTCGCCTTTGCACTCCCCGCCAGCGCCTCCAATCTATCCTCTCCACACACGCCCCGCTCACGTTGCTCGTCCCATCTCTCACGCATTCCCCCAGAGCTCTCTGCGGTTCTTCGTATCGCACACGCCCTCCAACTATTCCACGCGCTCGACGCACAGATCGTCAGCGTCCCCGAGTTCGATCGTGACGTCCCGGCCGATATCGATATCCACGAGGGAAACTTGGTGATCATCGGCTGCGCCGAGTCACCGATCGTCCAAGGGTGGCTCGCACGTGCAGGCGGGATTTGGTCGTACGCCGACGGGGCATGGCAACTTGGTGCGACTCGTTTCGATCGGCCGTCTTCAGGTGAGCGTGTTTCCCCACGGCAGTGACCGATCCGTCATACGACCCACACTGGTACCAGCAATCCTATTTTGTTAACCACATCCCTACGACGCCCGAGGTCTCGCGCTCTTCTTCCTGTCGACGGACACATCCGGCCTCGAACGCGCCGTCCGGCTGTTTCCCATTCGCACTGGCGTGCTCTCGCCGGACTGGCTCGTCGTTGACGGACGCGCGGACGTGGTCGGCACCGCGGGCGTGCAAGGCGCGGGGTACGCTTTTTCTTTTTCTCTCTCGTCTTGTCTTCTCAACGCGTGCTTTCGCATCTCAGGGTCTACGGCTGTTCTCACAACCCCGACCGGAACATGCTGATGCACACACACCAGTGCCGCACCCGCGGCAAGAGCGGGGCGCGATCGGTTCCTGCCAGCAAGAATCCTCGAAAGTTTCTACCGTTCAAACGAGGTCGGGCGGGAACACCCTCACCAGAATAATACACTTGAAATCGGGTTCGAACAATGGTGGTCCTCGAAGTGCAAGTGGGAGTGGGAGCGGAACTCGTCCCGCGACCGAAGTTGTGGGGAAAACAGGAGTTCGCTCGGGCTTCAAGGTTTCCCGGGCCTACGTTCTCGCCTTGTGCGATCCGCTAACCCCCAGTCGTCCTCGAAAGCTGTGAAGAAAGGCGTGGGAAAGTAAGAACGTTATAAAAGTATTGGTTTTGCTTACTCATTTCCAACGTTTCGCCGGATCCGCGATGTCAGACTTCTCTGCCTCCGAAATCTCCCTTCTGCTCCAAGGCTTGAAAGCGCTGCCATCTTCTCCTGAGTGCATTCAGCTGCAAAAACGAGTCCGTTCCCTAAAGGCTGGGACAGCCTCAGGTGTGTTTTGACGGCGAAGGTGACGGTGACTTAATCAGGTTTCAACTTACGATACATTATCGCACAGTCTCCCAAGATTACAGTGTTGCAGTGGATTCCCAATCTCCTAGCGGAGGAGAAGAAGCTGGATCAATGGATGCTGTTCCAAGCGAGCCAGTCAAACGCAGACGCCGTCGCAATTTGCATACACCGTGCCATCGCAATGGTATCACTCTTCGAGCTGTGCAACCGCAGCAATGGGAATTCGTTCAATATGATCATGAGCATGACGCCCGTGCGCATGTGATGCTCACGGAGCTGGCGGTCCCAACTTTCCAGTCTTCTACCCACGACCCCAGGCCTTGGTTATCTTCCGTTCAAGAACACATGTCCATGATGCAGATGGATGAAGCCGGTCGCTGGAATCTCTCGGGCATTATTCGACGTTGCGGAAAACTTCGGAGCCAGGAGGTAGGAGCTGTGTATGCTCTAATGTTGTCGAACATTCATTTAGCTTTCAAGTGTGAGAGGTCTGTGTGCTAATTTCCTCCTTGTTGGCGTTGATTGATAACTCTTGCTAGTCTGTTATCATCATTGGGTCCGAAAGCCTCACTGGAGGATATTTACAACATGTTTGTCACAAATTTGACCAACCGTCCGCAGCCCCGCACGTTCAAGGAGTGGGTGTCGATGGGGAAGAAGTATGCTCGACTGGCAGCGGGAGGCTCTATTTATATTCTTGTTATCATTGCAGGATTAGACTTACGTTGGAAGTTATCACAGGCACCATATACAATGGTGTCGAGCATGGCAGAAATGCTAAGGAAGCCAACTGTGGCAAATAACAGTAAGTCATGTTTTTTACTTCATGAATGTCTCTCCCACTTACACGTATCGTGGGACTAGCTCACCATACGTTGATCCATAGCATCATAGCCACCATCACCACGATGCGAGAAAAACTACCTCTTCAATTTGATGTGGAAGGCTTTGAAACCCTGAACTGTACAGATCTGCTTGCGTCTGATTGTTTATTCGACCAAATGAAAACACGGTGAGTGTATCTACGTTATCTATTCCCATGTGGTCATTAGGCACTAATAAGAAAATTAGGTCGTTTGTGCTTTCTAAACGAAGCTGGTCCGCATGGGCCACGTGCAAAGACAAAATTGATATTCCCCAGGACCAACTGAGTAGCAATGTACCCTCGCACGAAGGCTCATTGTCGACATCTGCAATGACGCTGAATCCCACACCCACACCCACGCCATCTCATCCATCTCTCGATTTTCAAGTCTTCCAGATACACACCGTGTATGATTGTCATGCTGCCGGGAACCGACTGAATCCTTGTAGTTCGGATCAAGCAGATAACATTCAGTGGACTGACGCTGAACGTGAAGCAGCTTTGAAGGGGATTATGGCTGAGGATCCAGAGCACCTCACCCAGTTGGTGAGTGATTATTATGGCGTTTGTTGGATGAGGGCTAATGATCGATCCATAGCTCTGTGGACTCTATGCGGGAGGTTGTAAGAAAGAACCGAATTCATACGTCCGGGTACCGATGACGTCCTTTCAAGGGTGAGTTCATCCGAGCGGGTCAAATGATAAACGATCACTAATGATAATGGAGTAGAGGCCTCGACATTCGTAACGTAGACGGTTCACTCTTGGCGTTTGTGTGTAACGCCATGCCTGAATACTTGAAAACCTCACTGGTGGCAAAACTGACGGCTTGCCTTGGAGACAGCATCGACCTCAATCCGCATGATAGCAGGGACGGCGCACCATATTACTGTGCTCATTTTTCATGGTACAACCGCTATACGACTAATGTAAGTCTAACTTGCTCCCTCTGAGTCACATCCATTTCAGAGCTAATTTTGACAACAAGGGCGATGGTGCCCCCACTGACAAACACCCCAACCAGTTAAAGCGGGTCAATGTGTCACGCGCAAATACTTCTCAGTACCTCCCGTATATGTCCAAAGACTTTGTAGAGTTTCCAATACTTTATGAAGATCTCGTCGCTGTATTCAAGGACGTTTTCATGTGGATGGAAGGAGTGGTGAGTCTGCTCTCTTTAATTGTCCAGGCGTTAATCTAGGATACAGCTGCAAATTTATTTGCCAGCAGAGTATCAAGCCATGGTGCAAGTCCTCGACTCGCTTCTGGGTCAACCTGGAAGCCTTGTATCTCCTTTTCCTTCTTTCGTCCTCAACATCAACGTGTGTACGCAAGCCCATCGGGATGTCGGTGACAAGAACCTTTGTGTGGTGTTGCCCATTGGTCAGTTTCAGGGAGGGGCATTGGTTCTTCATGAGCCCGGGTTAGTGATGGAGCTAGGCAATGGGGATTGGGCCGCGTTTCAATCAGATAAGACAACACATTACAATCTGCATTACGAGGGGACTAGAGCATCATTCGTGTTGCAGGCTGACAGAGCTTTCAGCCGTTGGCTGGAGGGGAAAAATGGATGGGATAATAATGAGTGCTACCACTAGCCGTACAATACGCCTTTTTCACAATCTCCTTGTTTTGACAACGTTTGATAATCTTCAACACCCAGACAAAAATTGCCACTTTGACTTGCGTGAAACTTTTTTATCTTCGTATCGTCCTATGCACTGATGCTCTGACGGTGCGGAGCTCTTAGGCAGGTTCTGCTTTGATTCAGGCGTGCAAAGCAGCTGGGGCGGTCATTCTCCGGTGAGTTTCTTGCTTTATGTGACTATCCTCGCGTATTGACGCCGTTCAAGATTTTGCTATCATGACAGGTCAGTTTCCCTCTATTTTCTTGACTGTTATTAGGCTCACTCATACCACTAGGCTTGCAATCGCTGGCAACTGTCGGTAAGTGCAGTTTTTGCTGACGAACGACCGAGCATTCCAAGTGCAAGTGACATTGTCTGGCGTAGTATATGCCTAGCGGATGCTGAGCGGTCACCAAAACCCATTGCGTCGTGGTGAGTGTCTCGTTCGATGCCGTCCTGACGCTGACACTGTCTAGCGCCATGCCGGCGATGCCTGGTGCAGAGGTTTTCACCAACACGCCCCTGGTCCACAAGGTTCGGTGAGTCTCGCAAAGGCAGCTGCATCACTCTTCTCATATTTCGACAGCGAGGGTGTCATGGATTTCCTTTTGGCCAACCACCCACTAGATTGCCCTATCTGTGACCAAGGTGGTGAATGCAACATGCAAGACCAGTCAATGCGATATGGCTCCGACCGCACCCGTTTCCACGAAATTACAGGAAAACGCGCCCTACTAGTGAACAAGGATATCGGACCTCTCATAAAGACGTCCATGAACCGTTGTACACGTTGCGTCCGTTTTGCGAACGAGGTGGCAGGTGTCGAGGAACTGGGTACCACTGGCTGCGGAAACGACCTACAGATTGGCATGCACGTTGAGAAAGATTCGGAACTCTCTGGCAACACTGTCCACCTCTGCCCTGTCGGAGCACTGACGAGCAAACCATACGCCTTCCACGCCCGTCCGCGGGAACTCAAAAATACGGAATCTATTAGATGTCCCAGACGCTGTTGGTTCAAATATTCGTGTTGACTCACGTGAGTGCAAGCTATGCGGATACAGCCACGCACCAACGATGATGTAAACGAGGAATGGATAAGCGACAAGACTTGTTAAGCATACGGTGGCCTCAAGTTCCAACGCCTGACGATGCCTTTGATAAAGGACGGCGACCGGTTTGTCCCAGCGACTTGGGAGGAAGCGTTACGGCGAATGGCAGACGGCTTGGTGGCTTCAGGTGCTAAAGACAACGAAATCCAAGCTGTGGCTGGCCACTCAGCAGACACGGATTCTCTTGTTGCCCTCAACAACTTCATCAACCGATTAGGCTCGGACAATGTCGCCCTCGATCAAGTCAACGGCAATGCACCACCTTCGCACGGTGTTGACGTCCGGTCAAATCATCCCTTCAACGCTACAATCCCTGGTGTAGAGAACGTCTACGCCATCATCCTCCTTGTCGGCACCAACCCTCGTCATGAAGCTGCTGTCCCTAACTCGCGGATCAGACATATCGAAGTCGGTCTCATTAGCGAACCTGTAGGTATAGCTTACGGCTACGACTACCTGGGCGCGGACACCAAAGCACTCGTCGACTCTATCTCTGGCAAAGGCGCATTTGCTGAGAAATTCAAGGCCACCAACAGACCGCTGATCATTGTCGGAAGTGCACTCTCAGAGCAGCCCTGATGGCACTGCCGTGTACAATGCCCTCGCCAACTTCGTCGAGAAGAACAAGAGTACCCTGATCACACCTGAATGGAACAGTTTCTCTGTTCTCCACCTGGTAAATCCATGAACTATTCTGGTGCAACTCTTCACTAATGTAATGTATCTAGTAGATCGCGTCCAGGCCAGCCGTATATGACATTGGTTTCGTACCCTCGAAGAAGGCCTCGACAACGAAACTCAAGTTCATTTACCTTTTGAATGCAGAAGAGGTCGACCCCTCGATTCCTCGTGATGCATTCGCGGTGTACCAAGGTCACCACGGTGATTTAGGCGGGTCTCTTGAGGATGTATGCTTATCTGCTGCTGCATACACGAGAAGTCCGTTACTTGGGTAAACACAGAAGGTAAACCGCAACTCGGTCGTGGTGCCGTACCTCCGCTAGGTGCTCGGCGAGAAGATTGGAAGATCATTCGGTGCATTCTTCGACCCTCGCTGCTTACCGCTGCTTTGCTAACGATCCACCCTTACTCAACAGTGCTCTCTCTGAAGTCGTCGGTACTCTACGACGACGTCAGAGACCGTCTGTGGGAGATACCACCCACGCTGGTGCGGTGCGACGTGACGGAGCGAACATCGATGGATGTGGCTCTCGCTGGTCTGAAATCGCTGGCAGCTGGGACTGCGAGGGCCAAGTTGTCCGGTCAGGCGTTCAAGAAGCCCATTTCCAACCTTTTTACTGTACTGTACATTTCCTACAATCCAACAATATTGTCCAGCCAAAGAGTATACCCATCATTACCCTTGGAATGGCCCTCGTATCTGACCTCCGATCTTGCATATTACAAGTAAGGTTTCTGCTACTTCCACAAGTGTATAATGTACTGCTGATAATGGTCTGATTAATCAGCAAACTCTTCCGATAGGGCCGGAAAAAGGGTGAAGATCGAGAAGGCAGCGATCTGCCAACATAAAGGCTGCATCGTTCTTTTTTTTCCACTGTTGGTTCTTTTCATCCACCATTGCTCACTCACACACACTCTCTACATAGACTTTCTCTGATGGCTCTTACTACTCGAGGGAAAAAGCGTGCGCCTAGCCCTGCTCCCAAAGGTAAAGGTAGGAAGGCCAAGGAAGTGGCGCAAGCCCTGACTGCGTCTGAAGCGAAAATGCTTAAGGAGCTTGAAGCCAAGAAAAGGGCGGTAGAGGCTGCCAAAGGGGAAGTGGAAAGACAAGGTAAGTATATATTTTTTCAAGTGTTACTGCACGAGCATTGACTATTGTTTCTACCCTACTTAGCTACCCGCAAGAGGACAGCCTCACTACTTGAGCGTGAGGAGATAGAGCAGGAAGGGGGGGACACTGAGCCTGAGGATGAGGGGCCCCCTCCATCCACTCAACCACGCAGAAAGAGACTGCGCCGTGAAGGCGCTATGTCACTCTTTGATGAGTCGACCCCTCCTCCATCTCCCCAACCACGAATGACAAGATTGCATCGTGACGGTGCCATTTCATCAATTCAGGATTTATGGGAGGACGACCCTGAGCGGGAAGTACCTGAAGTGGAGCAAGAAATGGCCCATCATGTTGAGGATGAAGGTGACATTGAGGCAGACAATGGTGATGGTGATGGTGACGGTGAGGAGACAGTCGAGAATGATAATAACGAGGTTAATCTTTTCACTGAATGAAATTTTTTACTTACATGTTCTCACAGATGGTCATTGCGCTGACTCCAGAGGAAGAGAGGAAGACACATCCTGCCTCCACCACCGGGCGCCAAGGCAAGAACACCAAGGTCACCCTTGGCTCCTTTGGCACCCCTCGATCCGAGCGCTTAGCCAAGCTCGGTCACGCTTTAATCCGCCGGCACACTGCAGTCAACGACGCTTTTCCAACAGCGATGCAAAAAGATCAGTTATGCTGGAAGGCCCTGGTGGGAGCAGCCAAGGCAGACAGCCAGCTTACCCAACTTCTCAAGGAGCTTGACGCAGACATTGTCAAGAAGAAAAAACTTATTGACTACGTCAGTTCTGGTTCTATCTAAAGTTCGTAGCTTAGTTTTTTTTCCAGTGTTGGGGAGGAGTGACCCAAATCCGCGGCGAGCTGGTCAACAAGGCCCGTATCGCAGTTCCCCATGCATATGGGGTCCCTGGTGCACTCAAGGGGGAGGAGCTGCAGGATGCGGTGAGGTGGTTAGTGGATGGGAATAAGCTTTTGCACAGTGGCATCAACCTCAAGGTAAGCAATATATTTATCATTTCAAAAGCACAACTCACATCAAGATAGGAACGTACATGTGATGAGGAAGCCCCTTGGGGCCATCCCATTATCTCCCAACTCATCAAATCCCAGTGGTGGGGACACCGTGCCGAAGGGTCAAGATTAGGATCCAGCCCCAACAATCCATTTCTCAACGGGCCAATTTGTCAGATGGCGCTGGTGGCCACAGCCGTACGTCCCTTTACTTTTGCTGCCCATTTGCTAACATTGCGGACGATAGGTCAATTGTGTCCTCACCAGCATTGGAACTGGTACCACCCTGGAGTTCAACGAACCTTTGTTCAGGTCCAAGTAAGTGTCCTTCCTCTGACATTTGAAGGAGGCAGTTGACCTTTAAAATAGATGGCAATTTTATATGACGATGCTGAAGGAGTTCCAGGAAAAGTCTCCTTCCTACCTGAAGATGGTCCAAAAGAGGATCCAGGAGGAAACCGGGTAATTATCATTCTCTTCCTTTTTTGATTTTTGATCTTATTTCTACATTGTTTGCAGAATTGCACCAGTCACTTCTACCGAATTCTCCTTCAATTTTGCGAGTCTGGAGGCCAAGGCTTCAGGCAACGGCGCCTCATCTTCCAGTGCCTCACAGATTCCAGAGTAGCTAGTATGATATACTATGTGTTTTGTCTCCTGTTAGAATTTTTGATTAGCCAAATGAACTGCCATTCCTCGTCTCTCATGTGTGACAAATGGTGACAAATAGCAAAAATGGTAATGTGTCAGACATTTTTTTGACCTTTCCAATTATCACTATTTGTGCAAATGTGCAGATCAGGCACATAAAGTAACCACCAATGATAGGTCTGTTGGCCCCATGAATAGTCCTGCTTTATGGCACTCTATGGCACTTTATGTATGCTATATGATGATATTTGAAAGGATACTTTTTCCTTTTTGCTATAAGATCCATAGTGCACATATAGTAAAATATAGTCTAAAATAGTTGCAAATGTCTACAAATGGTGACAAAAGGAACAGGTAAATTTTCCAGATGGGCGAGGGCGCGTGCGAGGTCTTCTGTCTGGCGTTCGTGGGCCTTGTTGAGTTTCCTGAGGGCAATTCCAAGCGCCGAGGCCCAGTGCTGGTGTTGTATGACCTCGATCTGGGAGTGTTGGTCTGAG
>JBBPOJ010001553.1:0-12907 GCA_038091395.1 Leccinum rimulosum | reverse complement strand
ATCTCTTCATTCTTCTTCAGGGACGGCGGATATCCCACACTCACATTTATTCTGCAGCAAAGGTAAGTGAACGGTCGGGTCACTCAGAGCAATAAGCGCACCAATGTTGAGATATTATCATGTAGTACATTCAGCTGATTGTCGAGACATGTAATGGAATAAGTATTGTTGATCGAGAGCTTGAACTTAAGATTGATACGCGGTCAGCGAGAGTCGTGTATGTTTTCAAAGATAAACATACACTGGGCTTATCGTAGATCTCCTTGATTGAAGTAATGCATGCCTTGATCACTCCGATATCCTCATCTTGCAGGAAGAACGGTGCAGCAGGATTTCGCTTCGTAATATTCATGACGAGGTTTTGGAGACCAATGAGGCTCCTGAAGTAATTTTAATTATATTAGCATTACTTTCGTGGCAGTCATTGGAGCTGACGTACTCTTGGAAAGAGACCAATGGTTTTTTCATGTCTTTGGGTAGCTTAGATTGCGCTGCATATTGAACTACTATCCCTTGAAGCAGCCATCCAGAACCCTCCAACACATGACCGATTGCATGGTGCGTGCCGCCCCCGCCCATCCTCTGTAGGTCGCTCAGAATGACGCTAAGGATCGAAATGGAGCACTGACCTCGATGTGCTGAGCAATGTGCATGACAGTTGTGATTGATTTTCGGAGCACAGTGTTAGATATAATGTCCGCCATCGGAATGACCTGCCTGAGCCCAGAGACCACTGTCTGGAGTGTATTTCGGCGACCATTAGGTTGGCAGCCCGAAGAGGTGTCCCAAGACACAGAGAGAACGCTTGACGTATCTGTCGAGTCCGAAGATGCAGTCGACCTCTGACTGGAGTTCCTGCGGAGGGGATGGGACGGTCGACTATCGAAGGTTTTTCTCCGACTAGCTATTCGACGAGCCCCGACAAGCAACTTGACCCAGATTTTCTTAGAATCTGCTGCAGGGGATTGGAGCAACGTAGTCGCCGCCGTTGTCTTTTCTAATGACATATGGTAGTCGACCATTTCCTCTTGAATTTTCAGTGGCCTAAGCGTCGGGCGGGGTGGCTTTAAGTCTAAGCGATTGATGATCTCCCAAGCTGACTCCGAGGTTCTGTGAAAACGACAGGTGCGCGAACCGAGGGATATCATATCCTGCCAGAAGTCGGATGCCAGCTGCTTTTCCCTCGTTTCGCCAACCGACACGTCTTCAACCTCGTCCCACATTGTAGTAACGAGGACAACGTTCTTCATGTGTTCCGCGCCACACATGTCCTTGAATACGGCTAAATTTCTCATAGGCGTTCCTGCCATTCTGTCGTCCGTGATACGGTGAAGATAAAGAAGACCAGAGAGCTTGATCTTGTTCTCGTAGCTGTGAGTGTAGAGTCAGATCAAATCTCGCTTGTAACTCTAGGAATCACTCACGTCTTCTTCATCCAATCGGCTATGATCCTTAGAATCTGGAAGTCAGAAAGGTGTGTGTCGTCGAATGGGGGTGTGTCGACCAAGATAATATCCTGACGACCTTCAGGATGTCGACACCGAAAAGGCTGTACTATCCGTGTCTTGGATCTCAAGCCGTTGCCTATCTCGGCTTCCCTGCCTCCAGCCACTTCGTTCACGAACTGTGAACCTATCAGTCTCATTTAAGCGTAGGGTACCTTTTGAACTGACTCACTGAACTTTTGCCCACTCCCGAGGGTCCCATGACACTGATGGAATGGATCGTAAGCAAAATAGGGAGTAAATTTGGAAACACGTACACGATTACAATGTCATCCCTGTTGATGGAGCCAGCGTGATAGCCATTTGTCCACAGAGGGGAGCGGCTCCGGCCAAAAGCTCCATTCTGGTTTACAGTTGGAAGGGGCGATGAGGATAAAGTATTTGGTGGCATAACTTCCGCTGTCTTCGTCTCGTTGAAAGGCTTTCGCTGTGTGAGAGACCCTTGCTGAGGTGCTACCCATTCGTTTACGTTGTTTCCCATAGCTAGAAGATCCTCCACAAAGTGACTCGTTGATGGAGCAAACAGCTCGCAGAGAGGTCCAGACGAAGGGCAACCTCTGATGAGCTGCTCTAGTGAAGTGATTAGCTTATCTGCTGTGGGTCTGTCCCGCGGTGATGTCCAGCAGTGCTGAATGAAGTCCCAGTGAGAGTCATCCATCACTAGAGATTCTGGTCTGCCTGGAGTCTTCCCCTCTGACAAGCGAACGACGATGGTTATGTCCCTATGAACTTCCGACCATGGTTGCTTCCCAGATAAAACCTGCAAGGAAGTTAGAGTGTTTCTACCGTTCATATTTATGAGACGTCCCTGCAGAGCAATACACCCAAATGAATATATATCACATTTTGTTGACAGATGGAATGTCGTTTCAGGATCAAGTAACTCAGGGGCGGCCCAGCGTAAGGCTCCTGGTCGTGCGGTGGACCTTTGGAGGTATGCCAGTGCTTCGGGAATATTTCCCACCAGAGAAGCATACACAAAATCTGTCAAACGTGCATTGTAGTCCGCATCGAGGAGTATATTGTCCTGCATTGCATTCAGAAGGGAAGGATATTGAAAATGTATTTCGTTGCACGCACGGGGTACAAGTCGCCGTGAACAATTTGCATAGAATGCACTATTTTGTGTTATTTATTTACTGTGCAACAATGGTCTGTGACTCACAATAGTGCAACCCTCTTGCAACGTCGAGCAGCTTTCACATTGTAAGAAATAATTAACAATACATGTTGATTGAACGCACAATTTGAAGTCTGTGTATCGTTTCAAGCTTGTCGTTATGTGTCTTCAAGAATTCGCGTAGAGATCTGTTGGGCATCCACAATGACACCAGCGACATTGTACCTTGCATGCCAAAGCCGTATGCAACGCCAAGGAATGGGACAATGTTGATATGGCTTAGCCTCTTCCAAATTCCAAGCTCTCTTCGTAACATCTAGAGGGTGATTTAAGTTAGTGAAACTCGTCAGTTGTAAGGGAAACGGTTACCTCGGATCTATCTCCGTCTGACATAAATCTGAACGACTTCACCGCAACCTGAAGAAAATAAATATTAAGTAGATTGAGAAACTATGCCCATACCTGCTGTGTTTTTGAACCACCATAGTACCGACATCTGTACACATCGCCAAAAGCTCCTCCAGCGACATGTTTATCTTCGATTTTGACGAGTTTGTGCGTGAGGTCTGATGGGGGTGGAAACTCAACATCAATAGGGACCACTGCAGTCGGATTCCCTCTTGAGCTCTCCGGGGTGAATTCGTCGAGAAGGGACCACAATGACTCACCGATTGATGGACCAAACACGTCACGGAGAGGCCTAGACGGTTGGCAATGTCCTACGAACCGCTCTAGGGACATTATTAACGTATTCGCTGCAGGTCTGTTTGTCCAGCAATGCCGAATGAAGCCCCAGTGAGAGTCATCCATCACTAGGGATTCTGGTCTGCCTGGAGTCTTCCCCTCTGACAAGCGAACGACAATGGTTATGTCCCTACGAACTTCCGGCCATGGTTGTTTCCCAGATAAAACCTACAAAGAAGTTAGAGTATTTCTACCGTTCACATATATGAGACGTCCCTGCAGAGCAATACACCCAAATGAATATATATCACATTCTGTTGACAGAGGGAATGTCTTTTCAGCATCAACTAACTCAGGGGCGACCCAGCGCAAAGCTCCCGGTCGTGCCGTGGACCTCTGGAGGTATGCCAGTGATTCAGGACAATTTTCCACTAGGGAAGCATATCCAAAGTCGGTTAAACGGGCAGTGTAGTCTGCATCGAGGAGTATATTATCCTGCTTTAATTTCAGGAGGGGAAGATACTGATGATGGATTCCATTGCACGTACAGGGTGCAGGTCTCCGTGAACAATCCGACGAGAATGCACTGTGCTTTGCGTTATTTTAGCTGCGTAAATAAGATTCTGAGACTTACAGTAGTCCAGCCCTGTTGCAACATCGAGTAGCTTTCATATTATAAGAAGTTAGAGGGTAAGTTAGTAATACATATTGATTGAACGCACAATCTGAAGTCTGTGTGTCGTGTTCAGCTTGTCGTTGTGCATTTCCAAGAATTTGCGAAGACATTTGTTGGGCATCCACAATGATACTAGCGACATTGCACCGCATCCCAAGCCGTACGCAATACCAAGGAATGGGACGATATTTTTATGGCTTAGCCTCCTCCAAATTCCAAGCTCTCTTCGCAGCATCTAGAAGACGGTTTAGATCATATTCGCTGATCGTAAAGAAAAGGGTTACTTTGTCTGATCGGTCTGTCGTGTCTTCGTCTGAGCTGAATCGCAGCACCTTTAATGCAACCTGAGGGCAAGGAAATTATTATCGGGGGGTTCGAGTCATTACATAACTATGCACATACTTCTTGTGGTTTTGAACCGCCGATGTACCGACATCTGTAGACATCACCAAAACCGCCTCCTGTGATATACCGAACACTGTCTTTCTCTATTTCGTGCGAGAGATCTGGTGGAGGATCGGTACTAACAGTAGTCAAGGATTTACCAGAATATCGTAAAAGGACCCGGGAAAGGCATACTTGAGGTAGGAGGCTACATGCTATCATTTCGACGTTAATTATTTCTCTATACTTGAAACGAGCCGGCCAGGATTGCTACCTGATATGGTGGGGAATTATCCTGCTGAAATAATTGAGGGGCACCGTTTGACATAACAGGTGTCGACCAAGTGTTAGCAGCGGGGCAGAAGGAAAGATGTAAGTGCAGCATATGTCCCACGGTTCAACGTTCAACGTTCACCCCCATGCGCATGAAGCATGTTTCGGAGCACAATCCAGACCAGAATCTGCGATAACACGCAATGAAGACATATGGTGCTATCACAAGCGAGGCACGAGAGGAGGCACCTAAGTATGCAATGTGTTTTTGGACAATCACAACGCCTCTGAATCTTCTCTTCCACCATGTTGCTTGTCCGCCTTGCAGCGCTCGTCCGAGCCCGTTTCAGCGCAGCCATCCGCCACGTCCTGCCTCCATCTCCCATTCCGGCTCCTCATAGCTCACGAACATACCCGGCAGCTCGGGCTCCCATCCTCTTGCTTGCAAGGTCCCTGGGGAAACGACTTCGTCTGCAGAAGCCGTCGTGGCTCCCTCACGTCTGCTTGCCGACCCACCCCACCCCTCTCAGGGCCTTGAGTCGACGCTAGAGAGCACGCGATTCAAATACGTCACACATCTCACTCGTTCTTGGAGAGATGCTCTCCCGAAAGCCTTATCTAGGCCGTTCACGTGGGCTCGTCGTCGCGTTCGACGTCGGTACCACCTTCAGCGGCGTCTCGTACGCTATCCTGGACCCAGGCGAAGTCCCCAAGATTCAAGGCGTCACGAGGTTCGTTGCATCCCCCCTTCCTCGTGTCCCGCGCTTGACAGCTGATGCGTGTGATGGCGTTAACAGATACCCGGCGCAGGAACATGTAGGCGGTGATTGCAAGATACCGTCCATCCTGTATTACTACCAGCATGGCACCCCTCGTGCCTTTGGCGCGGAGGCGCTGCAGGATCACATCATCGAGCAAGCAGAGGACGAACAATGGGTCAGGCTCGAGTGGTGCGTGTTCTGACCCCTCGTCCGATTGTGCGGCCTAGATGACACGCGCGGTCACAGGTGGAAGCTACACCTCCGAGCGAAGCACCTTGCCGCTTCGCATGTCGCCGACGACGATTCCACTGGGCAAGTCACCCGTCGACGTCCTCGCGGACTTTATGCGCTACCTGTTCCACTGCACGCAAAAGTATATTGAAGATTCACATGGCATGAACCTCTGGAAGTCGGTCGAGAGTCACATCCAGTTCGTGCTCACCCATTCGAATGGTTGGGACGGTCAACAACAAAATTCGACGCGCGGCCGTGATGGCAGGTCTCGTCTCGGGTTCCCCCGAGGACCAGGAGCGGGTACATTTGTTGACGGAGGGCGAGGCCAGCTTGCACTATTGCGTTTCCAACATTCTGGCGTCGGAAGCGCTGTCCAAGATACCTATACTTTCAACTGAACATTCTCAGGCTGAGGACGAACCACCGCGTGAGCAGGGCGTTGTCATCATCGACGCTGGAGGAGGATCGATCGATTTGAGCGCGTATTCCATGAAATTGTCTCCTGCATCATTTGAGGAGATTGCACCTGCCGAGTGTGAGTCGCGTTTCCCTGAGATGGCAGTCATAGCGTCTAATCCAGCCATCCAGGTCGCTTGCAGGGATCCGTGTTGGTTACACGGAGGGCTGCTGGCCTGCTCAAGAGTAGGTTTCTGCACAGGTTCCCTGGAATGCGGACGCTGATGACGTCTGTAGGGAAACTGGAAGGTTCAAAGTATTATAACCCAGATATACTGAAACAGATGACGGAGATCTTCGATAAGACGGCCAAGCTTCGTCTCCGTAACGCCGAGGATCCGCAATACATCAAGTTTGGCACTGTCCGCGATAAGGATCCCCAGTATGATATACGTTCTGGTCAGCTTCGACTCTCAGGGTAAGTTGGCTTTCATCCGTGGAACAGGTGACTGATGTCTCTCCAGAAAGATGGTCGCAGATTTTTTCGAACCCTCAATCAGGGATATAATCGATGCGTTGAAGAAGCAACAACAGGAGTCTTCGACCCCCATCACGGTGAGGTTGACCCTGTGGCTTCTTTCGGCCAGCTTTTGACTCATTTCCAGTCCGTCTTCCTAGTAGAGGGCTTTGCCGCAAGCGAATGGTTGTTCTGTTGTCTTCGGAGATACTTCGACGCCCTCAACATCAACCTTTGTCGACCCGATAGTCACGTGTACGTTCTCCAAGATAGATGACATGCGCCAACAATGAGCTCACCTAGAGGTCAGGAACAAAGCTGTGGCAGACGGTGCAATATCCTACCACCTTGACCACCTCGTCTCATCACGGGTCGCCAAGTTGACGTATGGTACCGAGTGCAGCGTTCCGTTCAACCCCTCGGACAACGAACACCGTGCGAAACAAAAGAACGTTTACCGCGGACCGTCTGGGCAGCTGGCCCTTCCAAACGCCTTTGCTTCCATCTTGACGAGGGTGAGCCGACGGGATGCCCACGTGTCCCGCACGCCTCGTATTGACGCTCGTCTTCAAGGGCACACGTGTTGCCGAGAAGCAAGAGTCCCAAGAGTCGTTTGCGGTTCGTCGGTCGACTCAGGTGGCGTGTAATTCCATGGACATCGGTATCACGTCCTATCGAGGATCGCTGGACCAGCCGACGTGGACGGACGACGAACGAGGTGCGTGTTCCAAAAGGCTCGTCATGAACGTGCCCAACGTTGTCACAGACCAATTCTCGACGCGGTGCACCGTACACGCGGACACGACCAAGCTTGCCAAGTCGCTATCGCCGAGACGAACCGCCGATGGATCGTTGTACTATGCGTTGGAGATCAAGGTCATCTTGTTGTTTGGGTTGACGGAGCTCGCTGCGCAGGTGAGCTGGATGGAGAACGTGAGTAGTATTTTTGTTCTATCTATCTTTCGCCTACTTACGTCTGCGGTTTGACTGGACCAGGGGGTCGAAGTTCGGTGAGTCTTTCCCTTTGTGGGATCGGATGGGGCTGACAGGAAATCGCAATAGGACCCCGGCTGTGTTGGTGTACGATGATACCGCATGATGGCGTTCAGACTCGAACACTATGACGGATAGTATTTCACTCACTGCATGGATCTGACAATACCGCGCCCTGAACTTTAACTCTCTTTAGGGTGTCGAAGTCAGGTGAGTAAACACTGAATCGTTGTACAAAGGTCGTTGCTCACCCGGGCCGGCACCCTTTACTTGACACTTTCAGGAGCCCAGCGTCAGTGGTGTACGAGGACACCATGGATTTGAAGCAACCGTGACGCGATGTTGTTGTACTAAGGAGTTGAGAAGATTGTATTGGATAGTTTCTTGATTAATATTTAGCTCTCTCTCTCCGGTTTCCGGTAAAGCTTCTAGATGCGAACCTTCAAGGGAGTGGGCAATGAGAATAGTTCTACTCCGCTTGTAGAGATTCATTTAGATGGTTTGACAGAGTCGTCTTATCACAAAAAGTCTCAAGGTCGAACTACGGAGGAGCCCCGGACTCTCTCGAGCCGAGCCTGTAGCATGTGTGAATCCGATACGATGATGAAATGCAGACTGACGAGTAAAACATGATATTGAATAGCCAGAACATATGGCAGGAGGGCATGAATTGTAGACGGTTTGCTCGGGAGTTTTACAAACATTGCCGAGGCCATGCCTGTCTAATCCTGAGCTGGGTTCGCGGATCCTCGGCAGATGAAAAATGTACATGTAGGTATCTCTTGGAAATCGAACCACATCCGAGCCAGAGCCAGTAACTACGGTGGTGGTGCCAGCGATTACCGATGTATAAACATTATTTGAGACGCACGAGTAGAGTCCGGGTGTAGACAGTCTGCGACGAAGCCGCATCAGAATGGTGTAAGCTAGGCAACTTCATAGTGTTCATCCAATCATGATGACTTACTACAAACGAGGTGATCGATAAGAAATCTATGGAATGCTAGGCAAAAACAGAACTTACTGAGCGGTATAATCGTCCAAACAACCACTGGATAACCCGTCTGGAGAGTGGAATCTTCATCTCTTTCAACTTCTCGAATGTCTCCTGTAACTGCGCGTCGATTCTTTCGTATTCTTCCCGTAGACTCTTGGCCAGAGCTGAATCCCCCTGTGTTCTTGCTTTGTCCGACAGTTCCTTGAGGGTCTTCAGCTCTGCAAGGAGCTGCTGCAACTGCGAGTATACAACTTGGGATGCCTCCGTCTCGTTGAAACGCTGTTGATGTTCGACAAGTTCTGCTTGAACAAGTTCCACGTCAAGGCATTTTCCCATAGCCAGAATGTCTTCCACGATCGTCCATGCAGAAGCGGGTGTGTTATCAAATCGTTTGGCAACAGCACCTTCGATTATTAACTGGCGCCAGAAATCCCTTTTGAGCTCGTCCTCCCTCCTTTGGGCCAACGCTTGGTTTCTTGCTCTGTCCCACATGGTCGTCACCAGACGCGCTCGACGTAGAGCTACATTGCCACAAATCTGACCAAACATCTGAAGATTTTCGTAAACAGAACCAGACACAGACTTGTCGGTGATGCGGTGGAGGTAGATCATCCCGGAGATTTTGAGACGGGGGCCGCGTGTTTTCCTTTGCATGTGCCATTAGAACCGAATCGGAGAACATTTAGGTGACTCACTTCTGTCTGACCCACTTGGAAATGGCCTTCAAAATGTCGGAATCTGGTCTATATGTATTGTCGAATCCAGGAGTGTCGACCAAGACAATGCGGAAGGCACATTCATGATGTTGGACGATGTATGGGGTGACTCGCTTCGTGTCAGACTTGAGGTCACGTGCATTGGGTCTCTCTGCCTGCCCAGTGAGGCAGTTGATGAACTGACCGAAATGTTTCTGACATCAAAATTTGGAGTTCAAAACAAAAGACTACCCACATTACTCTTCCCAGAACCCGTTGGGCCTACGATACTGTTATATTCCACGGCTTCAGCCCTCAGAACAGTAACAATAATACGCGCAAGGATACGTACATGATAATATAATCATTTGGGTCCGCCTGAAAGTGGCCATGAGTTTTAGCAGATATTTTTCCGGAGAGAGTCTTCCAGGAAAGAAGAAAGAGCGGGAACGCTGTAGCGGAATTACTCCTTGAGTTCTCCAGGGTAGATTTGTCGAGGACCGATGAATCAGTCGACGAACTGAACAAGTCGCGAAGAGGTGCAGATGGCGGGTGACCTCTTATGAACTGTTCTAGGGAAACAATTAGATTGTCTGCTGCAGGTCTGTCCTTTGGCGATGACCAGCAGTGTTGAATGAAATCCCAGAGGGAGTCATCCGTCTTTAGGGATTCTGGTCTACCTGGATTCCGGCCCTTAATCAAGAGACCGATGACAGCTACTTCTGCACAAACTTCCGACCATGGGTGCTTGCCAGATAATACCTAAAGAAGGTTAGAATATTTCTATCATTCATATTTGTGAGACATACTTGCAGAGCAATACACCCAAATGAATAAATATCACACTCTGTTGACAGATGGAATGTCCCTTCGGGATCAAGTTGCTCAGGGGCGACCCAGCGTAAGGCTCCCGGCCGTTTGCTGGATCTCTGAAGGTATTCCAATGCTTTAGGAATATCCCCCAGCAGGGATGCATATCCAAAATCGGCTAGACGCGCAGTGTAATCTGCATCGATGAGTACGTTATTCTGTCTTACATTTAGACGGGGAAGGTTGAGTACTGATAGTAAATTCAATCCCACGCACAGGGTTCAGGTCACCATGAACAATCGGAAAAGAATGCACTATATCACGTGTCATTACTGACTCTAGAGTATGATACAGCAACCCACAGTAACACAACCCCTTGGCAACGTCGAGCAGCTTTCACGTAGCACAGAATTAGACAACATGTCAACAACACACACCATTCGACGTACAATCTGGAGTCTGTGTGACATGGAAAGCTTGTCATCATGTCTTGCCAAGAATTTGTGGAGACATTCGTTGGGCATCCACAATGATACCAACGACATCGTACCACACATGCCAAAGTCATATGCAATACCAAGGAATGGGACAACGTTTTTATGGATTAACCTCTTCCAGATTCCAAGCTCTCTCCTGAGCATCTAGAAGGAAATTTAGATCATGCTCATGACCGCAAGGAGAGGGTTAATACGTCATCTAGATGATCATCCGGATTCTCGTCTAACCTGAATCGCAACGCTTTTACCGCAACCTGAGGAAATATTGGAGTAAAAATTAGGTAATGTGAGTTACAAACAATGGCTATACCTCCTGTGATCTTGAACCGCCATTGTACCGACATCTGTATACATCGCCAAAAGCTCCTCCAGCGACACATTGATTATTGATTTTGACGAGTTTTTTTGTGAGATCTGATGGGGGTGTACACCCGGCACTAACAGGAATCAACATTGCCAGATCATTGACACGGACCAGGGACTCGGAAACACATACACGAGATTGGAAGCTGTACGCTATCGTTTGGTTGTCAATCATCTCTGAGCTGTCTTGGAATGTGCAAGAAGTACCTGACTTTCACGGGGGTCATCGATCACACAGGACGGCTGTGGTGCAGCATCTAACATGACGAGGCTTGATACAGCCGTCGAGGTGTTGTGTGGTTTGTTGCATGTATCTAAATTACGTAAACTATGGACGTTTGGTGATTCAACCCCCGACGACTCGAGCCCTACACACACTGTCGAGTTATCGACACACCTTCTCCGCCGTTGATTCGAACTTCTAAGGAACGAGAACATGGCTTTTGACTGGAGCCGCTCAATCAACCAGGATGACATTGTAATTGCGTACGTGTTTCCATATTTACGCCCTATTTTGCTTACGATCCATTCCATCAGTGTCATGGGACCCACTGGAGTGGGCAAAAGTTCAGTGAGTCAGTTCAAAAGGTATGCTACGCTTCAATTAGACTAATAGGCTCGCAGTTCGTGAACGACGTGGCTGGAGGGAGGGAGGCCGAGATAGGCAACGGCTTGAGATCCAAGACACGGACAGTGCAGCCTGTTCGGTGTCGGCATCCTGACGGTCGTCGGAATATTATCTTGGTCGACACACCTGGATTCGACGACACACACCTTTCGGACTCCCAGATTCTAAAGATCATAGCCGACTGGATGAAGAAGACGTGAGTGGTTCCTAGAGTTACGAGCGAGATTTAATCTGATTCCACACTCACAGCTACGAGAACAAGAACATGCTCTCCGGTCTTCTTTATCTTCACCGTATCACGGACGACGGAATGGTAGGAACGCCCAGGAGAAATCTAGCCGTATTCAAAGACTTGTGTGGCGCCGAAAACATGAAGAATGTTCTCCTCGTTACTACAATGTGGGACGAGGTCGAAGACGTGTCGGTTGGCGAAATGAGGGAAAGGCAGCTGATATCCGACTTATGGAAGGATATGATATCCCTCGGTTCGCGCACCTGTCGTTTTCACGGAACCTCGGAGTCAGCTTGGGAGATCATCAATCACTTAGACTTTGAACCACTCCGCTCGACACTCAGGCCACTGAAAATTCAAGAGGAAATAGACGCTCGGGGTTCAATTCACCAAAATGACATAGTAATCGCGTACGTGTTTCCAGATATCGACATTATTTTACTTATGATTCATTCTGCTAGTGTTATGGGCTTCGGGGGAGTGGGGAAGAGTTCGGTGAGTTACTCGAAAACGAAGTCTGCGCTTCAAAGACTCACAAATTCGTAGTTCGTTAATAAAGTAGCTGGAAGGTCGGAAGTTGAGGTACGGGATGGCTTGAGACCCAAGACATTGTCGGTGCAGCCTGTTCGATGTCGACATCCCAATGGTGATCTGGATATTGTCTTGGTCGACACCCCCGGAATCGATGGGGCAGACTTTTCTGACGCCCAGATTCTAAGGATCGTGGCCGTTTGGATGAAGAAAACGTAAGTCGACCATATGATAATATATTTTCAAGCGAGGTCAATTGGATCTGACTCCACACTAACAGTTACGAGGACAAGATTAAGCTTTCTGGTATTCTTTATCTTCATCCTATCTCAGACGTCAGAATGGCAGGAATGCCTCTGAGAAATCTAGCTGTATTCAAGGATTTGTGCGGCGCCAACAGCATGAAGAATGTTGTCCTCGTCACTACAATGTGGGACGAGATCGAGGATGACGTATCGGTTGGCGAAAGGAGGGAAAAGCAGTTGGTGTCCGATTTCTGGCAGGACATGATATCCCTCGGTTCACGCACCTGTCGCTTTTATGGGACCTCGGAGTCAGCTTGGGAGATCATCAATCAGTTAGACTTGAAACCACCCCGCCCGACACTCAGG
>JBBPOJ010001552.1:0-12912 GCA_038091395.1 Leccinum rimulosum | reverse complement strand
TTCGACTCCATCTAGGCAAGCACTCACGGAACGCAATTTTAGGCCGCATTCTATCCTGGCGCCATCTATCTATTGTCAAGGTGGTACACTCGCGAGGTTTCCATTACGCCCTGGACTTTGTAAATGGCGATTGATTATTGTTACAGGAACTAACTTTGCGATCTGCCATTCTGGCTGCTGGGTTGCTAATATCCACCGCTTTTGGTAGCGTGAGGTTTCAGTCTCTGCAGTCTTATTATGGCTTCTGAGTCCTCGCATTGTGCTAGTTATGGGCTGCAGGTATACTTGGACATATGAACGGCGTGATGGGGATTGCAGCATGGAGATGGTGATACCTTCGGCTATCACTGGCATACATGATATCTGACGCTACCTTTGTCTTACTATCGCAGGCTTTTTTACATCGAGGGCTCTATAACGATCTTCATCGGTTTTCTGTCTTTGTGAGTGTGATGTTTGTGTTCTTCCCTGCTTCCATCTCACTCGTCGAAATATCTAGGTGGCTGCTCCCCGATTATGTACGTCCCTCGTCCTTTAGTGGCATATTTTGATGAATTCCTGAGCTTTTTCTTCGAAAGCCGCACAACACGAAGTGGTTGACTCCTGAAGAGAGACATTTGGCACAGGTCAGGATCGCAGAAGATGCTGGCGAAGCCGACAAGGATTCAGAACAAGCCTCGTAGGTCGTCCAAATCCGTCCGAATATCTATATATCAATTGTGATTTGCAGTATATTTGAAGGTCTAAAGCTAGCGCTCAGAGATCCCAAGGTTCCTATTTTTATGCTCGCGTATTGTGCTCAAATACTTGGGTTCAGTTTCGCCAACTTCTTTCCAACGTGAGTATTTTGCCAACGGGGCTCCGACGCAGAGGAGTTAATGTTTGCTTGCATTTAGGTTGACTGCCACACTTGGTTACTCGACGACGAACACCTTACTGATGGCTGCGTATGCATTGTCGTGCTGTACATTTTTTGACGCTCACTGCGTCTCTTCAGCCCGCCATGGGTCTTGGCGGCCATCGCGACGGTCATCAATGCACGTCATGCTGGTAAGTGGCCAGACCGCCCCTTCTGACAGACGCCATCTTCGGGTTGACGGACGTGTGTGTATGCAGACGCTACTGGCGAACGTTTCTTCCACATAAGTGGCTGGTTGTGGGTCTCCATGCTTGGCTGCATCATCTCTCTGTCAACCATGAAGACGGGTGCGAGATATTTCTCAATGTTCCTCATGACGGCTGGAGAATGCGGTATGTGCCTCTATAATACCCTAACCTTTTACTCGAATGACCACCTTTTCTGCGCTGTGGCGCGTCAATCCATTAGCGTTCCCTGTGATGTTGGTTTGGGCTGCAAATTCTATCCCGCGACCACCTGGCAAACGTTCCGCAGCGATCGCGCTCGTGAACGGGTTCGGAAACCTGGGAAGTCTGTACGTGGTTTGTGTCTTGTGTACGCGGTGCCTTCGTCCCTCATTTCACGAACCGTTCGATGTGTGTGTGTGGGGTTTCAACAGGATGGGTGCCTACGTATGGCGCGCGGCGTGGGGTCCCAAGTACCACCCGTCGATGATCATCGTCCTCTGTGCATTCGCGTTATCGAGCTTGCTCTCTTTCGGTATGTGTTTTCGGTCGCTTTTTATCGGAGATCCGACCCTCGCCTTTCTTAACAACGACTAATTTAGTGGTTCGCATGATGCTTGTACGGGAGAACAAACGGATGGAGCGTGCAGAATCGGATCTGTTGCGTGGGGCCGAACGGGAGCGGATCAAGGAAGCGGCCGAGTTGGAAGGAATCACATTCGAAGAGGCGATGAGACGCAGGATGGGGTTTCGTTATCTGTACTAGAGAAGAATCGTTTTCATCACGACTGGTATTCGCATATTGACGGTCCAGATAAATTGACTGGGGTGGAGGGTCAGTAACCTTCCCCCTGTTCTCGTGTTTGAATTGTACTACTTAGCGCTCTTTGACAATAGAGGGGGCGAGATTGATGCGGGACGAGATAGAACGTGACTCCAGGTCAGACATAATATTATTGAAACAGATATACGCGTAATTCGACACTTGCATCTAGCCTGAAATACAAGCAAACTATTTTTTACATTTATGACACTGGCATACGCACGAGAGGAGATTCCTGACCAGGAAACAAAAGAAAGAGACCGACAACCCATATGCTAGAGCGCAAAACTTGATGCGACTACTCACTAGTCGCTGATATTACCTGCATCTCTAAGACCTTCAACTCGAAAGCACGTTTGAAGGGTGCAAAGAGTTTACCAGGTACTGCAAAAGCAATTTTCTCAAAAACCCCCTTGAATTGCGCGGGTTGCATCACTGCTTTACCAGCTTCCGTCCCTTCCCATGTTCCGCAAACCAAGAGCTCTGCCCAGAGTTCAGCCACCATTTCGACACTATTTTGGCTGGAACCACATCCAAAAGCACCGAGGACGAGCGTGCGGTTACCATGGATTTCAAAGATTCGCAATACACGCGCCATGCGATCTCGCATCGTGTTTCGTATGCCGTCCTCGAAAACGTGTGCATCTGAGGGGGTAACGAGATAATTTTGACGGATGGCAGCAGCGTTCACCGGTACGCTTGAGAGAACATTGATGACGTAGGGCGGGATGGTCGAGCCGGGACGTGACAGTTCTAGATTAGCATCTATATCATCGTCATCATCCCTGCGAAATGCAACGATGCCAGGACTATATACCATAGAATGATCGTGTAGACCAGCACCGTCAGCGTTTAAGAACTTCCTATGAGTACGATAAAATTCTGTTGCCTGCGCTGATCGTAAGCCAGCTATCAGTGATGTGGATCGTGCAAGGGTTTCCTCTTGTTCGTCGCCTCCATGCAAGAATCCACCACCTGATCGCTTGGCAGATGCGAAGGACAGGACACCCAGAGAGGACGTAGGGAGTGCACGGGGATATTGCTTCGTTAACCGCGGATCTTTGGTACTCAAATGCCTTGCGGCGGAAAGAGTGGACCTCTGAACGAATTGAATGTTGCTTGATTTGACAGCGGGTGGACTTGCCCTATACCCACGCCAGTTGGCGAGTTCAGGAGAGCAGTGAGGATAAAACGTGGTGCCTTGTTGGCTGATAACAATTTGAGGGGCAATGTTGTAGAAGCAGTGCAGTGCACTGTAGCGCGCGTTTCCTTGAGGACGGGTCACTACTGGCACTGCACACTGGAAGGGGGACGGAGGAACCAATGGAGAGGAATGGATGTAGAGTGTCTGCGCAGTATATCTCCCGTCGCCTAGTACAATCTGTTGAGTATCATGGGCTATCGTGACCCATTCCGAACGTTTCTCGCGATGAGCTGCGAATGCCAATTGCCTTTGTCTACGTTTGAAGTATTCTTGCTTGCGTTGCCTCTTTGAGCACGCAATCGAGGGGGATGGCTGCTTCATCGCAGTCAAAGAATGTATGGGAGTGCTGGAGCGTGTCCTACCTTGGGCCACTTTGCGAGTTGACTGTCTTGTCATGATCGTGGTGACGGTGAGGGTCGTAATTCATTGTCCGCAGCTGATTGTAAGTGCTTACATATTTACCAGAAATATTACCCAATCAATTCCCACGCAACTCTGTCTCGCTCGTCCTATCGATCAAGCTATGCCTTTCTTTCAGGGGGCGTCTAACGTCAATGTCTCCCATGGCACCTTCAACGAGGTGACGGGAGATCAGATATATACAAACAACAGCAACCACAGTACAACCAGCAATTCGAATAATACCACCACCGTCGACAAATCGTCGAAAGTCACCGATTCTTCAGTCCATCATTCGATCGGTAAGATCACAATCACCTCCATTCTCTTTCGCGATTTAAAAATGTTATTGGCCAGGTATGCCCCCACCGCCTCCCCCTGAGGAACTGCCAGACCAATAGTCTTGATCCCATTGACATAGCACACCTCATTGGCAAGTTGTGTTTCTGTATGTATGTAAGTGTGCGTAGTTGATAATGGACGCATTCTCAACAATCTCTATCAGTTGATTTGTTGTACTATCGCATGTACTATCGGTCTTATATACCTGTATTTTTGTATCCGAATCATATGTTATTTTCGGTCCGGCCGAGGCCTGTGACACTTGAAGTTCCTTTCTCACTCTACTCCGGGTAAAGATCGTTCCCACCAGGCCAGGTTGAAAGGACAAGAAGGATGACCGCGGACATCGCAAACATAGGCGACCCATGATGAATCGATGACCAGTGACCGCAAACTTCAGACATCTCGAATTTTGACTCCGCGAACATTGCCGACCAATGTCTAGAATGCATGAATCATGCCATGTTCAAACACTTGACAGTGGGTAGAAACCGAAGTTTATCCCGCTCATTGTTTGCATTTCAGTTCCAAGGTCGAGCACACGAAGGTGGTGTGTGGGGAACTGCGGGGATGGCGATCAACACAGCGTGTCACAAACTCAGATATTTACGTCCAACTAATTTCTCACAACTAACTTCGCTCCATCCCCGAGCCAATTGGCCTGATCTATTGACTGTTCGGTGAGCGTGACCTTCGTTATCGTGGGTCCCCGAGATATAATAAAAGGAAGTCTCCCTCATACGGCCATTTTCAGCCTGAGCAATGTTCCGTAACTTCCGTTGCAAGTTTGGCATCACGAGAAGTTATTTCCATCCAGGTTAGCCGGACGCCAGAATCGTCACGAGTTACAAAAAGTATGGCGAATGCGGCATCCGAGTGCCACCTTATATCCCAGGGTCCAGGGGTTAAAGGGCACCACTTCTCCATCTCGTGCTCATCATGGCGATTGGCGTCGAGAAGAAACGCGAGTCGTACAAGGAGGATGTTGCTGTGGCCAGCGTGAACAGCAAACAAGAAATATTGCACGCAGATGGAACGCGACAAACTGCCGAGCGGCGCCTCGTTCGCAAGCTCGACTTTCGGCTGTTGCCCACCATCGTCGTCATCTTTTTAATGAACTATATCGATGTGCGTTGCATCCCTAGTGTCATGTGCGCGTGTTATGTTGATTCATGATGTAGCGCGTTGCCATCACCTCCGCTCGACTCAAGGGTTTACAGGCAGATTTAAACATGTCAGGTATGTTCCCACTTTTATCTGTACGGAAACTTGGTGGCTCACCAAACTAATAGATATTCAGTATGAAACGGTGGTAGCCGTTCTTTATGCGTCTTATTGCCCTGCACAGATTCCGTCCAATATGGTAAGAAATTTAGCCATTTGTCAATGCATTCATTAAACCGAAACCATTTCAAGGCCCTCAATTATGTCTCTAGGTCGGTCATATTCTTCACTTGTTTCCATATAGAATGGTCAACAAACACTTGTTCCCCTTAGACCCTCCTTTTATATCGGTACATGTGTGGTTCTGTGGGGTCTTACAAGCGCCCTCACTGGCGTTACCCGCAACTGGGCTGGTATCATGGCTTGTCGGATCTTTATCGGGTTGCCAGAGGTACGAGGATGGAATTGACCTAGACGAGGACGGCTGATACGAGATGCCGTTCCAGGCTGCGTTCTATCCTGGCGCCATTTATCTATTATCAAGGTGGTATACACGCAAGGTTGTTTTTTATTAGTGACATCATAAGATTTCCATTGACTCTTCTTCCTATAGGAGCTAGCTTTTCGATCTGCTATCCTCTATGCAGGACTGCTTATCTCCAATGCTTTTGGTAGCGTGAGTTCCTTCCTCCTCTCTTTACACGGGCTCCTCACTACTAGTCTACCAGTTGTGGGCTGCAGGTATACTCGGGAGTATGAACGGAGTTATGGGTATCGCGGCATGGAGATGGTGACTGACGACCATTCGTGGCGAACAAGACATCTAACATTATCTTTGGTTTAATACAGGCTGTTTTATATCGAGGGTGCTATAACGATCCTCGTCGGTTTCCTAACCATGTGCGTCCTACGCTTGTGCTCCATCCCTAGTTCTATTCCTCAATGACATATATAGGTGGTTGCTTCCAGATTATGTACGTCCCGAGTCCCTTACAGTATATTTTTGAAAAGTTCCTGAGCCCGTTCCTTTGCAATAGCCGCACAACACCAGGTGGTTAACTCATGAAGAGAGACATTTGGCGCAAGTTAGGCTTGCAGAAGATGCTGGAGAAGCCGACAAGGATTCGGAGGAAGCATCGTACGCTCCGACTGTCTCCTTGAAGTTCCAAGTATTCACTACTTTTTCAGAGTATTTGAAGGTCTGAAGTTGGCACTCAAAGATCCGAAAGTACCGATCTTCATGGTCATGGGTTGTTCCCAATTATTGGGACTCAGTTTCATCAACTTCTTTCCAACGTAAGTGTTTCGCGTAACTCCCAGAATTTCGCAAAGCAGATTCACGCACGCTTGTGTTCAGGCTGACTGCCACTCTCGGCTACTCAACGACGATCACTTTACTAATGTCTGCGTATGTATTAGGTGCTACTGGTATAAATTTTTGAGCTCACAACAGATCATGTTAGCCCCCCGTGGGTCTTTTCAGCCATCGCGACGATCATCAATGCGCGCCACGCTGGTGAGCAGTCTTTCTATCACCTTCACTTGACGGACTAAATTCTTGCCGACGGGTATGCGTACACGCAGACGTCTCTGGAGAACGATTCTTCCACATGACCGCCTGGTTTTGGGTTGTCATGATTGGTTATATCATCTCTCTGTCGACGATGGCAACCGGTGGGAGATATTTCTCGCTTTTCCTCATGACGTCTGGGTATTGCGGTGCGTACCCCCTATGCTCCCCAATCGTCCGATTTTTCGTCTTAGGCGCATTTTCTTTGTTAGGATTCACGCTGACACTGGTGTGGGTGGCTAATGCCATTCCCCGACCACCTGCCAAACGTTCCGCAGCAATCGGCCTTGTGAACGGATTCGCAAACCTAGGGAATCTGTACGTGATCGCGTCTTGATTCTATACACTTATGCACATCCACGAATGGCATGACAGAATGGGATCGTACATCTGGCCATCGAACTGGGGCCCCCAGTATCATCAATCAATGATCATTGCCCTGTGTGCGCTTGCATTTTCAAGTTGCCTCAGTTTTGGTCTGTATTCATGCTGCTCCCCTGCAGTAGATTAGTGCATAACTCACGATTTGCTGGTTCTAGTCATCCGTATGTTGCTCGTGCGGGAAAACAAACGGATGGAACGTGAAGAGACGGATTTGTTGCATGGGCCTGAACGTGAGCGGATCGAAGAAGCGGCCAAGTTGGAGGGTATCACTTTCGACGAAGCTGTGAGGCGAAGAATGGGGTTCCGTTATCTATACTAAGTTAAGTACGATCGCCAGTTCGTGACAGTACAACGTGATTCCTCGTTCATCTTACGTACGCGGCCCTCATACTTCATTTCTTCCTCCGAATTTTCTTGTGTTTGATATCACGATCGATCGCAAAAGTGTGGCAGGTCGTTCAAGTTTGAAGCTTTTGAAGTCCTCCGAAGGCCCAGATAGGCTCCTGGGTTTGGCCGACAGCCGACCTCGTGTGGTCGCCACGCCGCGGCCTCGACCCGCTTGCAGTTCGGTTCACTGACTCCGACTCTGAGGTTGAACTCTTTGAGGTGGCGTGCCGGGATAGTGACTTCAACTGGAATCGCTCCATCGTTTCATCTTTTCAAGGTTTTCATCGGAATCCAAATTGCCCAGATGTCACATCCTCTTTTCTTTCGTGGAGTAACATACTTCTATCCTATTGGCAACACGTCCGCTGTGCGGTTAACAGATCAGCTTCCCTCTGAACAACCAGCTAATATCCTGCTTCTGGGATGTGGCGATCCTCGACACATTCTGTACACGGTATACACAAATGAGACGGCTTCTGATACTGGTACGTTGTTATCATACATTCACATTCCTTCGGTAAATCTAACTCAACTTGTATAGGACTCCAAAAGTTGGATGTTACTTGCTGCGATGTGGAAACCGCTGTGCTCGGTATGCTTCATATTTCTCTTTGTGTTCCTTGTTGTCCTGATCCTCTGGAACAGCACGCAACGCATTATTATTCACGCTCTTGGCTGACGAAGGCGCTCAAAACAGGATAGATCTCATATGGAATATCTTTTATCACTTCATGTTGGATCAAGAGTCACTCTCCTTGCTCATTGAGCAGTGTCGTAAACTTGTGAGGTTGGCGGAGGATCTCGAAACGTGGAACGCTGGTCCATACTCAGGGTTTCTGACTGTATGCGACAAGAGGACGCTCGCGGAACTCCATCGGTTCTGGAGCCGATACGTTGCAACCGCCGACTACACTTCAGACCGCCGCAAACGATTCAAGGAGAATTTTTTGGGTGGCATGAAGGAAGTCTCTAGCGCGTCTGCGGACGGGCTTAACATTACCTCAGCTCGTTCCGCTGGACCTCTCTTGCCCTTCGCGGGGAAAGCGGTTGCTGAGCAATTCCGCAAGTTCTGGTTTACAGGTGTTACAGACGATGGTTTTCACAGCACGGATCAAGCTACGTTTGTCAATCCTACGTTTGCCTTCTCTATGGCCGGAGAGGAGTTTGCCGTACACTACGGGGTGGACCCAGTTGCGGGATTTCATCTTGCAGAGGTATTCGCGTCATCTCGTGATGAGACCCCGGCTGTACTGGTACAAAAACTGGTGCAAGCAGCACGCCACCAGTTCTCCCAGTGGTGCGGCTCAGTCATCAGGCTCCTAAAGGATGCTTGTATGACATCGCCAAAGCTTGTTGTGCGGATGTTCGCTGGCGATGCGTTAATGTTGTGTCAAGCATTTTCCCACCTCAACTTATGCGGTATAGCTGATACCCCGATCATGACCTCGCCTTGGAAAGTCTCTAGAATAAAGTTCGAGGAAAACCAGTACGCAAAGGAAGCTGCCACTCCTGCCCCAACTACGTTTAACGTGATCGACACATCCAACATTTCTGATCATGTTGGGCTTATCAACCTGTTGATAGCCACAGTTCCCCTCCTCTCAAAGTCCCCTTCCGCCACAATATATACGGAGGCTTTGCTTTCATACGGTGATGCACCCTCCACAACCATCTTGGAGCGACTCTGCGGTGACATGAAAACCATGTCGCTTCTCTTGGGAGTGGTACCCTCTGCTTTTTTATCGCGATTCACAGCTCGCTCGAACATCCACGAAACTCTCATGCAAGCCTTCGAGTCCCGGGGACTGCAATACCACGAGCGGGTTGCCTGGAAAGTTATCGATAGCGAATACATGTTATCAATTGCTCCCGATCAACTCGGTCGGCTTTTGTTTCGAATATATCTCAACATGTTCTCTGATGAGAACATGGCTCGTCAAGTCCAAAATATGTCTCTATCAGCTACTCGCCGGCGGGCGTTCCTCGAGGCATCTCTCGTGCACTACACTCGTCGGAGCTTTGTACAGCTGCTGCGCCATATCAAATCTCAGGTTCAAACAGACTGGACTCTTGTCATGGGGCACTTTGACGATGACGTCGCACGCGACACCAGTCTGATACTGGGTTCCAACTTTTACCAGGAGATGTGCTGTCACTTTCACCTGTTGGATATTGTGACGTTCATGACTATGGAACAACCATATATCCAACAAGTGCGTACCAAAACGAAGGACGCAATTTTCAGAGATTGGGAGTCAATCCCGGGGGTGGTTACAATCGTTCTTGTGATCCCCCGAAGCAAGATAACCGCTGTCGAAGCCGACCTTCGCCGGGCAGGTACGCCTGTCCTCCAATGCGAAATCAGGAATGCGAGCCTGTGGAACGCGTTTGCGCATATAACTGCAGCGTACGGAAAGCTTGAAACAACCGGAACAGGCCGAGCGAAAACCGCAACCATCATGGAAGATAGAGAAGGGGAATCCACTTCCTCCCCATTGATTGTTTTCTTTGCTCTTCCATCCAGCTCGTTGTTATTATCCAAAAACGCAACTGTTGGATTTAGGACTCGTCCGTCACCAAACATGTCTCGCAGCATGTTGTTATTCGATGCTATATTCTCCGCGCCACTGGAAGACTCTCGGCACGTCCACATCCTTGCTGAACCTCCTGTTCCATCTACTGCTTGCTCGGCTGTGCATGACCAAGTGCCTCCCGAGAACAAACGGACTCTGGGTGTACAAATGAACGAAACTGGTACCGAGATTTGTTCGTTCGTGAACCGGATAGATATCACGGACCCAGTTGGTCAAGAATTACTGGCGGCCGGTTCGTCTGTGAAGTTTGAAGAAGCACCGGATCGCGGGACTCGCCTGCACATTGATACATACTCGGAGAAAATCTCCTTCCCATTGCCAGTCGATGCTACGAATGCGAAGCTTCGCGTTGCCCGCAAGTCGAAATATATAGAGGTACGTTGCTCGCTGGTAACTTGTTCGAACTTATGTTGATACATCAATAGGTCATTGCTCCGTTAGCAGTTTCGATGCACATTGAAAGTGAGAATAACATCGCAAAGAGGTTCTTTACCATGCTCGATGGCGGAGTCCCCACTTCATGGAACATCCACCGAGTGCATCTGGATCTTTGTCCTTCGGTCAGACCATCGGGGAGTTCCGGACCGCCAACTTGGCTCGTATCCCATGTCACCCTTATGTTCTCCCACAGGGAACGAGCCTTACGGGACACGAAATCCTCAACGATCAAAGACACCTTCGTGAATCTGAAAGATTCACTCCACGGTCTCTTCATTGCCGCCTCTGGAGTCCAGGGCCCCGTCCGTTCTGTCTTCGCCTTGCAGAGCACGTCCGCGAACCAGATTCTTGCTTTTATCTTTGTCACCGATCTCCGCCTCGACGTCAGTTCGCACACTGTTATCGCAGACGCTTGCGTTATACCAGGAACAGAGACCATTCAAGATAAGCTCCGCGAGCTCGAAGTCCTTGGTGTCGTCGCGATCAGAATCGATTCAGAAGAAACAGAGGCATGGCGGCACCTTCTTCCTGTGTTCGTCGAGCGCTGCCGAACCTGGACTCACCGGCCTTCATGCGAGTACTTGACCCAAGGAACGATTCCGCTGTTTCCAGATGCTGGAGCCGAACCAGAGAGGAGCCCGTTTTGTTCGTGCGGTGTCGGTGTCGGAACAGGGACACTCCCGCAGCAGTTCAAGTCACTTTCCCCTTATGCGACTCGAGTGGCCATCAGTCCGCTCTTTGCTGTTCCATATCTGGAGAAGGTGGGTCCGATGTCTGATGACATGTCAGACCAGGAGAGATGCGGGGCGTGTGGGAAGCGAGTGGGGTCGCTGTCTCTTTGCGGGAAATGTAAGAAAAAGAAGTATTGTTCGAGGGAATGCCAGGTGAAGGATTGGAAGGTCCACAAGAAAAACTGCACTTAGGCGTGCTACTTGGAGGCTAGGTTAGTTGGCAGGTTTGAAACGAGCATATGGATTCGGACGGAAGCAGGGAGCATCATGGACATTAGTATCTTGAGCAGGGAATGGGAAGACGTGTCGGCTAGTAGTTAGTAGTTGGTACTAGTAGTACCGGCTAAGTTACCAATCGAAAGTCGTTTTGTGGTCCCTTACATAAATTTCCTTTTTCGCTAACCTGTCCTCCAACCATTCTCGAATGGCCTAGTATGTTGAAAGTGTCACTGTTAAACGGTCCAATACTTACCTGCATTCAACGAACTCCCACTGTACCTCACATCGTGAATCTGAGGTCCAGTCTCATTTGACATGTTTCCTGAGAATCCCTTGCCTTTCTATCTGTTATCTGGATTCTGCGCCTCTCCTCTCAGATTCAATAAGGTCCGTTATGTCGGACTGCGGCGACGAACGTGTTTCTGTTGCACGTTCCAAACCCCCGGAAAAGATCACTTGATAATGCTTCGGAGAAGTGCCCCTTTATACCCCTCCCGGACTTGATTTCTACCTTTCGTGCTGATCATGGTGAACGACCCCGAGAAGAAATGCGATCCGTATGAGAAGAATGCTGTCGAAGAGATACCACAAGTGGAAGAACGTCAAACGATTGAACGGCGGCTCGTTCGCAAGCTCGACTCCCGGTTATTACCCACTGTTGTCGTCATCTATTTGATGAACTATATCGATGTATGTTGCATGTCTGCATAGGCAGGAGTTTTGCTTATTGGTGGTGATATTTCAGCGTGCTGCGCTCTCAGCCGCGCGTCTGAAGGGTTTACAGACGGATCTAGGCTTATCCGGTATGGTCTTATTCGTCTATGAAACCAGGTAGCTCATCGAGATGACAGATGTTCAGTATGATACGGTGGTGGCGATCCTTTATGCATCATACTGTCCCGCTCAGATTCCATCCAATATAGTGAGCAGTCTAGTTAGCTTCGAGAAAAATAGTTGAAATCGCCCCAAGGCTCTGAACTATGTCTCGAGGTCAGTGACATTTCCCCAACCTCAAGTGGAATGATCGTTACCCACCCACCCTTCTCAGGCCCACATTTTATATTGGTACCTGTGTCGTCCTGTGGGGTCTGACGAGCGCTCTCACTGGTATCACACGCAACTTCACTGGTATCATGGCGTGTCGTGTCTTTATTGGAATACCCGAGGTATGGAACGAGACCCACCGACGTGAGCCTGAAGATCATTGACCTGAGGCACCATTCCAGGCTGCGTTCTACCCTGGCGCCATGTATCTCCTATCAAGCTGGTATACCCGCAAGGTTTGGGAAACTCGGTAGGATTGGAGTAAATATCAATCATCAGTTCTCCAGGAACTGGCTTTTCGATCAGCTATTCTCTTCTCAGGGCTGCTCGTCTCCAATGCTTTTGGTAGTGTAAGCCTCTTCGCGTCCCAGTTCTTGATTTGAGTGCCTGACTTGTTGGTTGTTGGCTGCATTCAGTTATGGGCCGCAGCAATTCTTGGAAAGATGGACGGAACGTTGGGCATCGCAGCGTGGAGATGGTATGATTGACCGCTGTGTATAGTAACATTGCAAGTCAGAAGTCCTCACTAT
>JBBPOJ010001551.1:0-12919 GCA_038091395.1 Leccinum rimulosum | reverse complement strand
CAAGCTACTCTACATTCCTAGTAAGTTTCTACTAGAGATATCCCTTTATATTCCTCTTGGAAGGTTCTATCGGAACCTACATCCCCTCGGCTGCGCTATTAGAAGTTGTATAACTTCTAAACGACTTACCGAAAAGCCGAGTGCCTGAAGAACGGGGTTTACAGCTTCAGTCCAAAGGGATGTCAGAATCCCCTCGTACAACTCGTTTGGAGTATATTGTTGTGACGTCGTTAATTGCGCTCCCCCTTCACGACCATCAGTGAGATGTCCATCCAGCAACAAGTCGAGAAATTTCTTCGAGAGGTCTGGATCTTCAGAGGGGATGAGTTCGTACAGGGCATCGCGAGAGACAACAAGCCAATCCCGCTTGAGCAGCTCATGAAGCATTATGCGCAGGGCTTCCATACGAGCATAGCAAATTTCAGGGAGGGTACATGGATCATCGACACTGTCCAACTCCGCCATAACGATCAGTGCATCACATCCTTCTTTGCTGGCTGTAAGGTAAACGACTGGTCCGGAGATTTCCAAGGCAGAAAGTTGCTTGATCGTCTTCGATAGCAAGAATCGGTCGAAACCTGGCAAGGACCGGATCTGAAGGAGGTCATTCTCCCGCCTAAGTGCAAGATCATGATGTCTTTGGATGTCCTTCTCCAGCAATCGAGTGTCAACGACTGAAATATGTGCTGGCTGGCAGACTGCGGCATTATCCCGAATACTAGCAAGTGCTAGTTCCTGCGAGATTTGCCGGAACTGACAAGCAAGGGCAGGATGGTTGTGAGCCAGGTCATCAACTGGGGTGCGAAGCTGCAGGAACTGAGTCCAGACAATGGAACGACCTTGCTCGAGCCACTCAACAGCCAGTTCAGGATCACCAACTTCAAGAGCGGAGGCAACTGAGTGACGTGTGACATGTGCTGCTTCCACGAGTAGACGATGACGCTCGGCGACTGGGAGTCCCAGCCATGCTAACTGTGGGAGAAAGTCGAGAGACGAAGCACATGCATCAAGGAGAGCAGTGGCATTTCCTTGAAGTTGTACAGCGGATATCCAGGCGCGAGAGGCATGAAAGCGGGCAGAAGCAGGGCCGGTGGAAGCACGAGTGGCATTTGAAAAATTGAAAGCAGCAGCAGAGAGATCTGAAGAATCATGAGAGTGCGTAAAACGGATATTGAACGCCTGCCCAAGGCCAATCAAGAAGGTTGGTTTATCGGGATGTCCATCGGGAGTGGTGTTTATTGCCTCCTTTTTCATGAAAATGGACTTGTTTAGATCCCCGAGACGCTCAAAGCGACTCAATAATGAGTTCCCGAGGTTGTTCAACCGACTTGGCTTGTCTGGATGGCCGTGGGGTGACAGACAGACACCCTCCTCAAATATCGAGATCGACCTGTGTAGATCTGCGAGGTCCGCCAGACGCTGAAAGCGACTCGATAATGAGTTCCCGAGGCTGCTCAGCAGGGATGGCATGTCCATGTTAGGATGGTCAGGATGACTATAGCCTCGCCAAAGATCCATGGCAGACTCGAGCATCCAAATTGCCTCGTGGATATCAGCAAGCATCCCATTGCGTGCGAACCGCTCAGATAACAGCTCCCCAAGGTAAAAGATGAGTGTAGGTCGGTCAGGATTCCGGTCTGACATGTTCTGTAGCAGGTTTCATGCACTCTGTATGAATTCGTCGCCATTTTCTTGTTCCGCCGGTGACCATCCACCGTCTTCTGCCTCCACCGATGCTGAAGCCTTGGCCATTTCCAATGCGAACAGCCCTGCTCGGTGTGCATAACTTCCTGCCGCCGAGACCTCTATCACTCCTGCCAGTAAATCCCTTGCTTCTTCCCTGTCAAACTCGATCCCTCGCCTCTGGAAGCGCGCAAGTAGCGCAAGACCAAGTTCCAGTACCCTTGTGCAATGATCCGGATGATTTGTGCTCCGATGTCGTAGAGCATCCCGATACAATCCAATTGGCACATCTAAGTCAAGCTCCCGATTGTTGACCTGACAGTCGATGAATTTGGCATTGGCCAGGTTGAACAGAACGGTTGAGCGATTAAGGTCATCTATCGGGCAAATCTCCTGAACACGCTGGAAAGTCTGGATGGCTGCGTCTAGATCCCTTTGGTCCTGCCGCTGGCGGTAACGCAGGAGAGCATGATGTCCCTCGTCAGTCAGCTGTTCCGGCGCGTTCATTTCGCGTGACTCCGGTAGCTGTTGTCGTAAGTTCAGAAAATGACTACAGCCGCCATAAACAATCTGCTTACGTCGAGTTTGAGACATGATTCACTCGTACCACAAATGCGTCGCTCCGTGATGATGCGAAGGGACGAACACCAAGGTAATATATCATCCTTCTGCGCTGTAAAGTCGGTGACTACGAGGGGATGTCAACGAGTGTGTGGTAGACAAAGGAGTTGCTCACACTGAGAGTGTTCATTCTGAGACACCTTTCCTACAGTACTCTCGAATCGCCGGAGCAGCTCTCCGTTTCCTAGCCTCGGTCCCAGCTCGAACGATGCATAGACACTGAATGAAATAGAAGATGATCGATCTGATGGCCTTTGGCAGCTATTGAATGAAAGGAGCAGCGATTCGGCAAGGATGACGCACAAAAGGATTTCTTCATCCCATTCTACGGCGTCCTTCTCTGTCGACACGGGTTTGTTGGATGTTTGCATGGTCCTTCCATCGACTTCCACAATGACATGGAAGCCTGCTGGCATGCGACGGAGGCCGGATGCAACATTCGTTGCATGTATGACTGAACAGGTGTGTTTGCGATGTCTCCAGTATGCCAGCGCGAGATTGCTACGCACGTGTTACAAAGAAATGTTCGCATTCATTGATAGGTGATGAATGTGAATCCGAGTCGGGTGGTGGTTGGAGGGGAGAAGCCGGGGCAAAAAGATTGGCCAAGTATATTCATACACATGTGCAGCTCGGAAGTGAAGTGTGAGAGCACCGTGACGGAGGAATGCAATCATTGTGGGCAAGTTCTGAGTGACGGGGTTCTGCAGCAGTTACAGAGTTTCTGTGCACATTTCTGATAGAATGAACGAGGTCCACAGCAAGAATTGCAATGGCATTGCATTCCGAACATGAAGGCACAAGTACTAGTGAAGCCACATTCAGAAGCGAGGGCACTGCTTCCTTTGTCGCTTCCACCACGCCTTTTTTGTGCTCGTCCGAGCCCGTTTCAGTGCACCAACCGATTGTGCCCTTTCTCATTCCAGCTCCTCGCAGCTTATGCCTGGGGTCATCCCGACTTTCGGGTAGACGCATCTGCGAGGTGTTCCCACCATCGCAGCTCGTCGCAACTACCGCTATCTTGTCCTCTTCCACAACATTCATTTCATCTCATTTCTTGTTCTCCTTCTTTTCTTACCAACCCATGTTGATGAATCAGATTCTCTACTTGTCCAATCCGCCGTACCGCCTAGACGAACTCTCGCATCCGCTCAAACGCTCAGCTTCTGTCGCATCTGTTCCGACCCCCCCCATGAACCTTCCACAAACGCGCGCGATCATCTCTGTCTCGATATGATTCCGATGGCAATGGCAGCATCTCAGAGCTAGATGATAACTTTGGTCGTGGTTACGCTGGTCGTATCAAGCGAATGAAAACGTTTCGCAACATCAAGACTGAAAGAACACCCGACGAGAAGACGAAAGTCAAGATTGCAAAGAGCATCACACGCTTGATGTACTCCCTGGTCACGAGGAGGACGAAAATGTGTTTTGGACTGGTCGGGTCGGGGTGCCAGGTGGATCGTCTATGGAGATGCCGCAGAAAAAGGAGACACAGGCGGATACAACAGAGGTCAGCTCGCCATCGCCTGCCATGCTCCGCTATCATGTAAAGGCCCCCCCGTATTCCCTCCGCCGTCGAGGTGGCAACCGTCCATCGTTTTCGGACCATCCACCTGCTCCCGTTTTCCACTCCTCACGGCGCGCACAGAGCGACTTTTGACCGTGACGACAAATGCCAAGATATTCCACCCACCCGTGTCGATCTACCACACTGAAGCTGACGTCACCGCCTCAAACACCATTCAATTATACGCGCCGTGATACCTTGGGCATCTTCGAATGTCCAGAACGCTTCCATGCCGTGAAACTGGGGCTCGCTGCTACTTTTTGCGTATGGAAGAAGTTTACAACGAAGACCTAGATACTCGAACTCCCAGCGTCTGTTCCGGCAGCAGCGACGGAGGAAGGCGATCTAGCAGAGGCGTTGCGCGCATGGTCATCACACGACTGCCACGGACTCGGACCCAAGCAGTACAAGTTCTCCGCTCCGTTCACGATCCGAACAACTACCGCCTCCGTCTCTCTTCTCGATCATGCCGGCGTCAAGTACATCTACGGCGACGCCTATCTTGGAAACTTGATCTCGTGGGCACGCGACAGCCAGACGAACATCAGGAAGAAGGGCAAGGAAATAAACTGAGATTCCGAAAGTAATAGTGAGTCGGGACGGAGGGAACTGGTTACATGACTCAACGTCAACGAGGCGTCGTGAGAAAAAATCTCGTGCGTCGGACTGCAGCGAGGACGGTTGTTCGACGGATGCCAAGACCCTGTCAAACGCCCGAGCTTATGTAATTATCGCTATGCAAGCAAAATCACTTCGGTTGCGTCGTTGCCAGTGTAGAGCTATCACCGACGCCGAACATTTCCGCCATCCCACAGCCCTTCTCGCATACCAAACATCTCTTTGACTACGCTCACGCATCTGGTGGTGCCCAACTGCCGAGTTGTCTCTTCTACCGTTGCATGCCGCGGGTCCATTTCGGGAGGGCCAACCCAATCCCTGTACTGCTGAGTGATGCTGTGCTCCGTGGCTCTGGGCTTCGCTCTGCTCCGCCGAGTTCCTATGGACTTTACCTACCGTTGAACACTGTACTACTTTAGATTTCTCACTTCGTGCGAACCCGAAAATCACTCTTTTGCTTTTACTGGAAGCGAAGGAAAGATACATTAGTAGGAACTTTACGACGACAGTACTCCACCCACCACTCCTATTGCACGCCATGCAGCGATTGGTGCTGACATGTATACCCTCTTTTCTTTCGAGCGTCTGAATGATGTGAATGTCGCCTACTTTCCCACCGTCCGAAGGTGCCGCTTGTACAATATATAAACATACAAGTTATCTCTCGAGTATCTTGATCCAACAAAACAGAAAAACCCAAGCCCCCATTCTACTTTCATCACGAAACCTCTGTTGCTGCCTCAACATCCCTGCCCTCCTGGGGCGCGGGAACAATCAGGCCAGTGACCAGCGTCTCACCTTTCTCCCTAGTTCCCATTGCGTCCGAATCCTCAATCCTACTCAAAATCATCGATAACACACACCCCACTCCCAACCACGGCAACAACGACACAAATCCCCACCTTACGCCGTCCCGAAACGCGTTCCTCACCACGCCCTGTACCGCGCTAGGTAAGTCATCGAGACTCGTCACCGATGTCAGGCCGTTGTCGAGCAAAGATGTGAGCGCAGCGATATCAGACGGGGAAAAGCTTCCAGAGTTCGTTCGGAGCTGCGAGTTTATATACACGTTCACTTTCACATTCAGGATCGTGTAGCATTGCGCGAGGCCGACGGTCCCTCCGAGCGCTCGGAACTAGTAGCGTGAAAAAGCAGGAGAGGATGGATAAGCACGTGCGAGCAAAGACATGCAAACGAAGAGACGGACAAATAACAGCATGGCGTAGCGGACCCGTAGCAAAACCTACACCAACACCCACCATCGCCATAAATCTGTGCACATATGGATCAGCTATTACAACACAGAGACCCAAACGAGTGTGAAATCAAGGGAGTGTAACTCACCCATCCCCATCTACTTCGCTTTGATTACCATGCTGCATGGCCATCTCGATGAGCCCTACGCCGACTGTCATGATGACGTTCCCTATTACAATAGGATATACAGGCTATAAAAACAGGAGAGTGTTCATGTCTCATTTCCCAGTCCTTTCATCAGAATTGACTGACCTGTCTAAGATGTTTGACCAACAGGATCGTCAGTAACGCTCCTCCTCCCTGTTCACATGCGACCCATTAAAAACAAAACAAACATACACAAAAAGACGCACGAGACCAGGCGCAAAATAGAGTAACTGAATCCCAGCCTCGGTAGGTGGAGGCCCAGTTACCAGCGTCGCAAAAATTGACACAAAATAGAACATGACAAACATGACGATGCCTGAAATGAACAAGCCGTATTGTACCACACACATATCGTACGAGGTGAAGATCTCGATCGGTAATATCGGGCGTGCCCGGAAGATCCCTGTGTGTCTCATGTTGAATTCACCGGGGTTGTTTGGCGAACGGAATGGCGACCGGCGCTCGAGGAGAATTTCCCAAAGGATGCAGAGCACGATTAAAAGTGCCCCAAGGATGAGATTGATGATGACGCGCACACTCTTCCAGTTGTCGTCCGGCCCCCAGTTGAGCGCGAGCAAGACAAGGATGCCTCCAGCAACAAACAGAAAGGTACCAACCCAGTCTATCGAGGAGAGTCTAGAGACCCAACTGCCTGTGCGACGAGGATATGCGGTTTGCGTGGTGTTTTGGACTTCTTCGTTTCCGGAGTGGGATCGCTTGCGGAGAAAGACAAAGCACAAGACCATGCCGAGGGCGGTGCATGGCAAGCTAAACAGAATGGGTATGAGCGTGATAAGATTCATCCTCGGGTTAGGTGGGATGACTCACTTGATACCGAACACCCAACGAAAGTTAGTAGCGATTAAAATCCCGCCAATGGAAGGCCCGATAGAGTAGCCAACGGCATAGAACAAAAATAACATCGATTGCTGGACATTGTTCTTGTCAAGCGATAGCGAATCAGACATGATTGTTCGAACGAGCTACGAGCCCGAAAATAAGAAGCAAGGCAAGATTGTGCGGCAAGCATGCGAGTGGATCGAAATCATGCGTCAGACACCGTGAGCGACAAGCGAAGAAGGCGTACAGTGAGCAGACCGGCAGCGCCAATACCAGCAATTGCTCGGCCCAAGAAAACCATGGGCATATTCACTGCGCCTGTGCTGAGCGCACTCCATGCGAGGAACAACAGTAATGACAACTGAAGCCCGAAATGACGACCATAAATATCTGCGATAGAAGCAAAAAAAGGAAGGAAGACGGCGGACGCAAGAAGATACGAGGTAGCAATGTAACTGGAACGAGCGATCAGCAGTCCAGACTAGATCGGACTTTTCATTGAAAAGCGAGACTGACCTTTCCAGCGGGAGAGCATCGAAGACAGACTTTGCGTGAGAAAGAAAAGTCAGTACGGCAAGGACGAACAGTAGACGTGATACTACTAACCGCAATTCGAGACTGCGCCGTCGCGACGACTGTAAAGAATCAGGACAGACGAACGAAACGCAGGCGTAATTTCCTCAGAAGTGATCATGAGGAAGTCCAGACGAGGAATTCTCACGTGTCCTCATCAGGCAGGAACTTCACAAGTTTACATAAGGTATTCCAGCCACCCTCCGAATGTTTTCTCCCTTCGCCTTCACTACTATCTCATTGCAGCCGGCACTTGCGACATGCTTCCAATCGACTCACGATGATGTTTGTTTCACTGTCATGGCCCTCATTCCTACCAAAGCTTATTAGATCATAGGTGGATGTCCACTGATCGTTTGCAAAGACGCTCGCGGACATTTGCAGTCCGTCTGAGTCGTTCAACGACCCGGCCGGTGATTCAAGGCGTGGATTTCGCGTTCATGCTGAGCGGGAACTGGTTACATAACGTCAACGAGGTGTCGTGAGAAATAATCTCGCGCGTCGGACTGCAGCGAGGACGGTTGTTCGACGATGCCAAGACCAGTCAAACAAGCCCTGAGCTTACGCAATCATCCCAACGTAAGCAAAATCACATCCTGCTACAACGCTAACCAACTTTCTTAGGGCTCATGTCCACTCTCACATGTACACATGCGCTTGCGCCCGCCGTCGCTCACCTCACCTCTGGAGCACTCCTGGCCTGCGCGCGCACCCTCCACTGACCTCCCTTGCCCCTCGGGCGGGCACACCCACCGCACTGTCGCTCGGCCTCATCCTTCCCACCTGGCCTACGGACATCCGTTCTCCCCATGTCATCCCTGCAGTGTGCACGCATGCTGGCTGGCACGTGTTTCCAGACTGGCAGCTCATGCATCATGGACGAGTGGGCATCCGAGAGAACCAACCTGTGGTATATCCTCTCTCACGTCTCTGGCCTTGCCGCGGTGAGTTTGTATTCTTGCGTTGTTGCTTGCTCATGGCATCCTCGCTCATGCGACCACTGCTAGCCATGACACTTCGTACGGACCTTCGAACACCCCAGAGGACACTTCAGTTAATCCACTATGTGGCACCGTAGTACTCACTGAACCCGCGGTTTCTCGGAAGTGAGCATTAGTCCAAACCACTGAACATCTCGCTTCATGTGAATGATTGACGCGGAGGTTCAGTGCGCGACGTTGGAGTTTTTTCGACATGTCCAATGTTCCCACAACTACGATGCTGAATGCGAAGGATTTCCTCCCTCGCTCATAGATTGCACATTCCATCTCTATCTCATAGAAAAAAACAGAACAGAAAACACAGACGAGCGCGAGTCCGAGGGAACGAAAGACGGATGGAGATGGTAAGCTTTCAAACATATTTTTGTTCGTGTCTGATTACGGTACAGTCAAACGGAACGAGTTAGGTGTTCAAATGCTGTCACGCAAGCTTCACGCGCAGATATTCAATCGCACCGCCTTTCCTCCCGAACCCGCCTATGTCCAGATCGCACGCGACTATCTTCACATGCACAGCCTCGACCCCAAGCAAGGTTCCATCCTCCCCGGGCCATACACTGCCTTCATTCTCCCCAACTCCAAGGGGCCGACATCGATGAGCATTTTTTGAGCATCGGACAACGCTGCGCATAACCCTGGCTGTCTCTCTCAAAACAACTGGCGCACGACGCATTGCCCCCTCGGCCCGACTATTTCGACGTTCAGCAGGGATGGACAAAGTACTACCACCTCCAGGACGGTTCGAGCTATAGCGAACACGTTCCGTACCCGAAACACGACGGTCGGCCAGAGGAGACGCTCGTGTTCGACGTCGAGACAATGCCGCCCTACCATCCGTACCCAGTCCTCGCTTGCGCCGCGTTTTAAAACGCGTGGTATTGCTTGGATATCACCCTGGCTTCTCGGCGAGACGGAGGAGGTACAGCACCCGATCCCATTTGGTGACCCCGAGACCCCGCGGGTTGTCATCGGACACACCGTCTTGTTCCACGAGAGTGCTCTAGTTCATTCCGACTAACTTATCCGCTTACATGCCACATTCATCCACTCACATCGCTCTTGTTCCGTACCACTCTTTTGTGGATCTATCACTCATCTCTTTCCGTCACTCGCACTGTGTGTAGTATTTGTATAGATAGCTGGCCCATCTGTTTTAACAATGTGTGTGTAACATGACCCGATTCATGGTATCTTTGCGGCGTGGTTTCCCATGTCTTAGTACCGAGTTGGTTATGTTCTGGAGAGGTTTCTGCAGTGCAATTTGAAAGCCAGCGGACGTGGCAGCTGTCTCCAGCAATGTCTAGATACGAGAATAAAGGCCCGACTGTGTTACTATACCCAAAAACCTTCCCCAAACCCTTCAGGTGGGCCTCAGACTTAGCACTTAGCTATAGCTGATTTTTTCCCCCAGTTCAAGCTGCGCACCCGGCGATTCGGTCATGGAATCCACTATCCGACTTACGCTTCGTGTATCTCATGTGCAGCTTGTTTTAGCTGCTCTTCAATGCTTTACCCCTGGACCTGAAACAACCTACCTCGTGCAGCTGCTGAAGGCATTACTATCCGCCAACAACAGCTCCTTCACGACACCTCCCGGGACTCCCTTAACGCGGACATGTGATGTTGATGCTAGTATGGCTGAAACTGATGCAAGCATTGACGAGGAGCTACTGGCACTGCTGGGAGCCTCGGAGCGGCCTGGGATCTCTGGGTCAAACTCCACCCATGACTCCGATGTGATCATGACTAGCTTCGGGGATGACTCTGACGTTGACCGAGATCTGTTGGACTCGATAGGAGAACTTTCCGAGTCCGAATCTCCTGCTATCCCAGCCAAGGCAGATGATATAGTAGCTGGTCATACTGCAAGGAGACCAGGTTGTCCACGAGGAGGGATACCGTTGCGAAGACGGAGGGAGGCGGCGGTACCTGTCATAGCTGGAGTGCGTCCACCCCGATTTGTTCAGACGGAGAACGTTGCTCTCTGTGGAAATCATACCGCCTTTTCATTTATTGCTTCGCTTGCGGGTGCTAGCATCGAAAATGCAACTTTATGGGCAGAAGAATTGCAAATCAGTGTGGTTGAGTGGCAGCGAGCCACTGGCGACTCACTCTCTGCCATGATCCAACGGTGTCAAAGCAAGACTGCAAGCAACTTTTCGCTAATGCTGGGCCACATTCAGTTAGTGGTGAAGTGTCAGAGGTGCATCGTTAGCTCTCCTGACCAGATTGACCATATATGCTGATAGATTACCTGTAGTCTCCTTGCCACTACGGACCTTAAAGATATCAACGACATCTTTCGCCACAGGGTCGACAAGCTAAGAGGTAGTCCATCACGTTCAACCTTCTATAAATGGGTTCAGAGTGGACATAAATTTGCACATCTTGCTAACGGTGGAACTTTTTATATACTTCTTTTAATCGCAGCGATGGACTTGCGAACTGTGGTAACTGAGTTGGACGCCCAAGTTCCCGGAGAGGTGGGGAAGATGTTGAGGAGTCCAAAAACGTGTAGTAAGTGGCACTTTCATCGGGCCTGCAACGGTTGGACTCAGGGCTAGAATAGGAACTCCCAACCTTATTACGGACAACATCATTCCGGTGATTGAGTGTCTTCGCCAATCCATACCCATCACAATAGGGCCGGGTATGTTTTGCCGGGATTTCGTGGAGCGCTATTGCCTTCCAGCCTATCTTGATTGCACCGACCCGACTGCCTCTGACAATTTCTTCGGTTCCATCAAACACGGGTGAGCCAACAATCTTTCAGATCCATCAAATGCTGTTGATTAATTCAAGGCAAGCACGTTTACTTTAATAGAAAGAGACCAGGATGCTTGGAGCATGTGTCTCCAGAATACCGTCCCCAAGGCTCCCTTGGTGGTGGAGGACAATTCGGGTAGGGATACCCAGGGTTGCTTACAGGATCAGTCAGCCCGACTCCCAGATCCGCTGACATGTCAGTCAGATAATCCTAAGCAAACAACTGGCATCTCCTTCGAGATCCAAACTAGATTTGACCGCAATCACCAGCGAAATAAATGTAGTGCCCGAGGTCACTTGACAAGGGAGGCGAACATCAACTGGACGCAATGTGAGAGAGGTCTTGCTTCGGAGGCACCAGTTGTTCCTGATTTATATCAACTACAGAAGCAGGTATGACTCTCATTCTTTTTGTTTGAAAAAGTTCATGCTGTTGACCTTTGACCAGCTCGATTCCTTCTATCCAGGTGGGTTCAAGGCCACTGGTTCCTATCTTAGGGTTCCTGTTGGAAAAATGCCACCGTAGGTGACAAGTAAACTGTTGGTTTTTCTACACTTATCTGTTGATAGACAAACTTTTCAGATAAGGAACAGCGATGAGAGTTTGATGGTTCTTGTATCAAGCCAAATGCCCCCTCACTTAAAGGAGACACTTACTGAGAGGTTCATGGGTGCATTTGACGGCGACCTTTTGCTTACCAATCGCAACACATCGAAGGAGGCTCCAAAGTCCTTTGAAGCTATTCATTTTTCCATTTACAACAGATATTCTCTGACAGTGAGTATCAATCTGTACATCATCCCCTCATGCTGACCAGACTCTTTCGAAGGGAGTTGATGCCCCTTCTGATGTCCATCCCCATCATCTTCGGCTAAACAACAAACGAACCAACCACACAGTCATGATGCCATATGGATCAAGAGAGATGTTTGATAATGGACCAAGATATCATAAGCTACTTAAAGCTTTTGACAGTGTTTTCCAGTGGGTGACTAAGTTGGTAGGTGATTTACTCCTGCTATTTTTGTGAAGCTCATTGTAGATGCTTGCAGATGGAAAATCACTTACAGGAAGATTATGAAGTACTGATGCGTTTGTCCAGTTCACTTCCAGGGGGGTATGAAGGGCCTGTACCTCCCTTCTTATCACTGGTTGTCAATTTGAACATTCGTTCAGAGGCTCACCGTGACCCCATGGACCAGAATATCTGCTTGGTTATGCCTATTGGTGATTTCAAAGGAGGAGAGTTGGTTTTGATGGAGCAGGGCCTAGTGTTAGAACTAAGCAGTGGAGATACGGTAATCTTCCGTTCTGCAGAGGCTACCCATTTCAACCTCGACTATGAGGGGGAGAGAGCCTCATTTGTGCTTCACACAGACAGGAATATCACCACCTGGGCAGACAGTCATAACTTCTGGGAAGGTAATCAATACTTTGACCTGTCTCATGATGGCATTAGTTAGACTACCTATCATTTTTTTTTGCTTTTATACATCCATGTTTGTTGTGCATTGATGGTGGAGTCTCAGCCCAGCACCTTCCTGTGCTTCAAGTTTGGTTAACATCTTTGTAATTCACAATGTTCCGACAGTAGCCTACTCCTACTACAATCCACTCTACAGATACGGTGCCAAGGCTTTACGACGCCAACCTCTTCGACCCGGCACGTGGCGCCTTTCCCCATTTCGACTTAGATGATGATCTTACAACAGCGGAGGGTGTGGCCGGGCCAGGGGTGCTCCAGTGAGGTGAGGTGAGCGATGGCGGACCAATTATCACGGAAGAGTGCACTTGCCAGTCTCGGCTTTGGTGGGGGAAAACGTCAAGGACATCATCTCCAGC
>JBBPOJ010001550.1:0-12921 GCA_038091395.1 Leccinum rimulosum | reverse complement strand
CTCGTTAGTTGAGCCACAATAATCAGAGTATCTCTTACCAGTCATATTTCTTTGCAATATTCTGAGCCTCCTTTGCATAGGCTTGTTGTGCCTGTGTGAGATCAGTAGCCAGAGCCTCGAAGCGGTCACGTCGTGCTCGTTTGACTGCAGCAGTTACTTCAATGGGACGAACACGTTTACCGTTCACGATGGATGTGCGCACCATGTTAGCAATGAGTGCGAGACTTCGAAAAAAAAACAAAAACCACTTTATAAGTCGAGAATGAGGGAAATTACTTATGTACCGAACACTAAAAAATGTATGACAGCTAGACCGTTGCATGAGCATTCTGGCAGTTCGGCAGGAAGTGAAACACATCAGCAAACTAACCCTCTCCTGTCCAGTGCTGGCCAGTGCTGGCCAGCAGTCCAATTCTCCAGTGCCTTCCAACAAGGTACCTAATTGGCTAACTCCATCTTGTCTGTTCCCAGCTGCACACAGTCTGCACACAATCTGCACCAGTGTTATCCACTCTGGAAAAACCTGGATGTATTTGTTTGTAAAGTATACCTACATCTCACTCCAGAATCCGACAGTATCACACAATTCATCACAGTCCGACAACAGATTTGATAGGAGTCAAGCCGAACACGGAACAATCAAGATTCAACCGTCAAAATCTAATCAAGATCTATTTCGAACCAAAATCTACCGAATCTAATCAAGATCTACGTCGAAGCCACTGATTGTGGCTGTTGCGGTACCATTCCTGTTTGGAACAAACTCCGTCAACTGTCCCGTCCAATATAACATTTCACTGTGCCAGGGTACATACTTTCCAATTTTGGCCCATTGAACGCGCAGCATCTTCGTCTTGGCACGATGGATCGGATTTGTGTCGCATTTTTCCATGAGGCCCAGAATATCGCCGTAGATATCCGCGTACACGTCGCGTTTGAACGTGACTTCCTTGCCCTCCATGGAAATTTCATCGAGCGCAAGCTTGATCTATTTCAATCTTGCGTCAGTTGTGAGTTACGAATGAATTTAAAAGAATATAAATATACCGCAGTGGCTGCAAGCGCGACGGCAGCGCGCGGAACCTCGTTCGCAAAGTCCTTCGGGAACAAATTGGCCATAGAGTTCGAACCGGAGTAAAAGAAGTCGATGATGAGCCCGCACAGTGCAGGGTGGGCGAGATTGTTTGTACGACCCTATCAAGGATTATTATCATTGAACATCAGATGCCCTCCACTTACCTCTTCGTCGGTCCCGTCTTTCAAAAACGCTCCTCGATCGAGGAGCGTTTTTGCCATGTCGGCGTTAACAGCGGGGCGATTTTCGGGATCCCATTCATAGCGCTCGCGAGTGAAAATGCGCGCCTTCTTTTTGAGAGACGAGCGCCAATTTCCTATGTCTTCCCAGAGCTGATATTGTGTTAGTAAAGCTTTGTGTACGTTAACACGGATACTTACGAGCTTGGTGATGCCAGTCATATATTGCGGCCACCATCCTTGAAGGCATAAAATCATTTGCTCACCATCACGATAGAGCTAATTGTACTTACCTTCTGGTACCTGCAACCCTCGTTTGCGACGCTCAGCGATAGCTTCAATCATGTACTCGCTAGCCTTGGTATTAAAGTGCGTCCGCAGCGGGAACGAGTTAAGGGAGGCGAGGTCGCAGTGCGAAAATTGCTTGGCGCGCTCGATCATATTGCGAACGGTAGGGGAATAAAAGCTGAGCTGGGATGGGTCTCCGTTATCTGGATGGCTGCCGGACGCAGACCTAACGGCAGGTGATTGATGGGACTCGGCGAGAAAGTTTCGATCAGTAGATGGTAGGCGAGAAGGTACACGACGAACGTCTTCCGAGATCTCTGCTTCATCCAAATCATTCGTTCCGGAACGGGTACGGTTGACACTGTGAGGACCTTCTGACGTCTGCTGGTTCCGGACGGCTGTAAGCCGCGCATTGTCTGGAAGATGCGGTGGGCGGTTGCGCTGGCGGTGTTGAGCAACGACGTCTTCGACGTTATCTGTTATTCGATTAGTAAGGTATAGCGAGCAGCCATTTACTTACATTGAGATCCCGCTAAATTGGGGATCGTAGCTTCCTCCGTGTCACCATCAATCATTGTACCAGTACCTAAGAGACTCGATGGTCAGCGAATGAAACTAATGTTCATATTGCACTTACCGGCATTTGGGTCTCCAGGCATACCTGGGTTGAGTGCAGATGCTGAGTAGGTGCTCCACAACAAACAACAATCACTTACGTTCATTGCGCATGACGGATTCCGCGAAGCGATCGTCTTCGTCTGGAGACATCTCATCAATCTCGAGGTCATCATTGAAGATACTTGCCCGGTTCCTGATACCCGAGTTTACTTGTGACATCACGATGCTGTGGGTTCGAGGTAGGGAGGAAGGAAGCTGACGGGATAACGAAGGTCGATGTAACCCAGTACGGCGTGGGGAAGATGAACGACTCAGAGATGTAAAGTCAGTCGATTCTTGGTCTTGACCACCAGGTGCGGGAGTGACCGACGGTCCTCCAGTCCGACGGTTCGAAATTTGATGTACAGGAGATGCAATTGAAAACCGGGCCGCTCCTGCTGCAAGTGCAAGAAGTTGCGAAGACTGCTTACGCTGGGAGGGTTCCATGTCGACATCATTGTGGACCGAACCATAGTCGAAGTTGGACCCGCATTCGGATGGAACGCGGGAGGTTGGAGCAGTGGACCCAGTTCTCGCATGCGATACGCCTGAAGAATGACCACGAGAGAACGAACCCGAAGATACCACCGAAGCCCTAAGATGATACTGTGACTACTGATTGATGGGGATAGCAAACGATACACTCACGGCCGAATAGCATGAGGAAATCCATTGGGCGATCTGGCCGCCATCTGGGAAGGTGGTTTGAACCCGAATTGACTGGATTTTGACAGCGCGAAAGTCGGTAGAACTTGAGTTCGCGGATTGGGAGATTCCGCCCAAGAAGGTAGCTGGCTTTGCCCGTCGTCGTACGCCGCATCAGAATGAGAGGGGGCCATTGCATTTATTTCTTGGCCTTGCGTTGCTTCATCGAGACTCCGAGTGGACTGTCGCGAGGGTCTTCCGGACTGAATGCGCTCGATACGCTGTAACTGCTGAATCGAGCCCCCGTTACCTTTTCCAAACCGTGACGAACGTCTTGGTTGAGTCTCTTGAGTCTCCTCTGTTGTTGCTGAATTACGAACTCGAACACATTTCGGATTGAGACTCACCAGGAGGTTCGTCATCGAAAAGCTCCTCAGGTCTGAGTCGTTTGGTGGGAACGACTTCGGCGGCGGTATTCTGGGAGTTCTCCTTCGGGGGTTTCCTTTTGGGAGGCATGAGGGCGGGAAACGACGCAACTGAGTTCTCAATTTGCCGGGACTCTTTATATTCCGACTTGAAACACGAGGTAGGCTAATAATTACGCAGCATTCCGAGTCATGCCGAAACAACAGTAGGTATTTACAAACAACACATCGACGTAAGAACAGTATTTACCGTAGAAAAACATAATCGGATATGTATCGATGTTCCGTATAATGACAAAGGGAGTCGGTTGAAAGGCACGAGGGTGGATAGTGAAAGCGAGTTGGATGATAATCGATCTGGTCCGAGAGTTGTGCCTCTCATTGGCCGAAGGTTTTTCCTCGGCGTTGTCCCATGGAACGCCGGGTGGGTAGCGCGCTCGTACTGCGGGCCATCCGGCTGGAAGCGTGGCGAGAAAGGGAAGAGGGCTCGTCTAGCTCCAATCGCGGACGCTTCGATGGGCTGGAAGGTAGGAAGATGTCGTCGTCACATTCTCGAGCTCGCCTAAGACTCCTCTCAGTGGGCTGGTGTAGACCAGAGTCACTCCGAATAGTACCACGTCCAGGGAGGATGTTCTTCGGCACTTTCGGAGGGACAAGAAGCAGTGTGGCCGCTGGCGGCCCTGACTCCAACCGCATGGCAATGACATCCTTACGAGCCGCTCCATCACTCTTCCCCTTGAGCGACATATCGGTCCAATCATCGGGTTGGAGTTCTGAAAGTGTGTCAATGATATGTTTAATGAACGTGTCATGATTGCATGGACTCTTGCGATAGAATTCTCCAGTGTGTTCGTCTGTGGCCAGAGGCAATATGATTTCCGAGCGAAGCTTCGTCAGGAGGGGGATGAGGGATTTGAAGTACGGGTGTATATGCTTGACAATGAGAGGTGTCCACGTTAGGTCGGACTGAATGGTGATCGTTTTGAGTATACTTGGCTCGAAGGTGTTGAAGAACACGTCATAACACTCTGCAAGGTCTTCCTCGGATTTTTGCTTGAAGGGTCCCTCGTAGAGAACACATATCCCTACGAGCACGTAGAAAAATGATTCTAAGTCGTGAGTCGCATCATGTACCACTGATTTTCCACGACCTGCCATCACGAGCTGGGCGGACATCCAGGACCATGTTCCCTGAGATATTCGTTAGATTAATGCACTTGTTAGAATAATAGGGCTTACGGTGCGATATAATGGGGATAGGTCAATGGTTTGGCGATCGTCTTTGCTCGGATCATCAGCACCCATCAGTAAGACGATGTCATGCTCATTTGTGAGTTTTGAAACGGGAAGCAGCGTCGGTGGACCGCCAGAGCCAATCTTCGCGGCGGGAACACGGTTATCATGCATTGGTTCAACTTCAACGGGAAACATTCCGGGACGACCATCGGAATGAACGCTCGACGAAGAGGACACGCTCGACGAAGAGGAAATGCTCGTCAAGGAGGACAGATCAGAAGGTGTCGGAGGGGAGGGCGTGATCTTTATTGATGGAGCACTAGAGCCATACTTTGGTTCAGCTTCAACGGGCGATGTTGGAGGGAGATCGGAATGGGGAATAATAACGCTTGACGAGGAAGACACATCAGAAGGTGTCGAACAGTCCGTGGGCCTTGCATACCCCCAGTCCCCGAGCACCCCCCGCCGCTCAAGGTTCCGTATTTTTTGGCACAACTGTTTCCGAGCTTTGCCACGAAGGTCTTTCATATACATACTATGATCTGTACGATTCGCTACAAAGGCGAGAAAAAGGTTGACAGGGCTGACGTCGCGATGTATGATGCCAGCGGCATCTAATGCGTTCTTGTGCGCTTTGATCCGATCAGAGTTTTGCGCTAGGCGTCTTTAGATGAAAGTCTACTCACTGACGATGTAATCCAGAAAAGCGACGAGGAGCTCTCCGAGCGACGAGAACTCAAAAATGAGATTTCCAACAGGACCACTGACGAGACGCGATAGGATTCGTAATTGAAAGGGGGCGTCCGGAGGGAGAGTCGAACGGAGAAAATGTGTGGAGGAATTGACCACTGGGTGTGGACGACAGGGAGACCGTAGCTGAGTCTTGACTTGTTCCTCGCTCACCAGCGTCGGAACGCCTTCGATTTGATGCTGCTCGAGCATGCGTAGAATCATCCCTTCGGTATATTTCCGAAGGGGATCAATCCACGAATCTTTGACTACCACATCCTCATCCTTCGTATCCATCTCGCCCTGCCAGACAGTGGTCCCCCGACCAACCAAGCTGTCAGATATGTCGAGAACGCTTTTGAGCCAGACCTTGGACCGTTTGCCCTGTACGTCGGTGACCTCTACCCACTTATTCCCCGGGCCCTGGGCATCTTCACTGTCCTGGGGTTCATCACTCGAAGACTCGGAATCCTCAGATCTAGAATTATCGGCACCCCTCTCTGAGTGCTGGTCCGATGACTCCGATCCACGCCACTTGATCGAGGTGTCGAAGCCGATGGTCGCGTAGTCCGAAATTGATGCGCCAATGAGGCTCTGTAAGAATTGCAGTGGTGAAGAATTAACGTCGAAAGGACAAGTCGAAATCGACCCGCCACGGTGGAATGTCGTCAGATATATGGATGGTCCAAGAAAGCGAATGCATGAGACCAGGTGACGGCCATCTTGTGCGCCCAGAAGACACGACGCTTTCCCGGCAATCTCTAGAAATGATTCCCTTTCTTTCTTAGAGTCCGCTCGTTTCTTGACTTTGCAAAATGTTACTACGTGTTCCCAGCTGCGCTTAGTACTGACGCCCTCGGGAGTTTCGAAGTAGCATCAGGAAATCGATGAGAGTTTGAGATGACCTTATCTAGAATTATAACATATGCCATGCACACCCTCCTGCATCATCCTGATATAACCATTGATCAGTTCAGTTAATCCCTGGGGGAGTTGGCAGCCATTACCATTATTATCACCTAGCTTATATGACACAATAGACAAAAACATAACAATTACTGTCAACACTGCCACACTGCTTAGTAAGTAGACCACTGCCTTCCTACTTGGTACACATGACCAAAAATGCCGGGAAGTTGTATATTCATGATCCACATCATTCTTCCTAGTGTATTCCAGAGGCATTGCATCAACAACGGATGACAATATATTAACAGTCTGATTATCATGAGCGTTCAACACAGATATGACAGTATGTGTTACATTTATTTTCTACCTTCATACACGTGACCAACAACCCCAGGAAGTGTTATATTCCCCATTCACGGCAACCTTCCTAGTGTATACCAGAGGCACCACAACAACAATGGACGACAAGATGTTTACCAGTCTGATACAAATGTTCAACGTAAAGAAGACGGTATGTTGTTACATGTATTGTCTATTTTTTGATAGTTTTCCATGTCAGTGCCACGATGCCGCCAGATGCAAAACCGATAGCTACTTGTCACACGCGACCAACAAAGTCGTCGGGTCAAACCTTGCCTTCTGCAACATGTGTATATGACATGGTGGGTGCTGGCTTCCAGGAAGACATGATCGACAACGTCGAGGAGCTGCATACTGTAGCCCACAACATTCCTCCTGGCGTATACCAGAGACACCTTAGTACCACCGCACGAAAAGATACTTATGTATGCTACAAGCGATCAACCCAGACAAGATGTTATGTATTACATTTACTGTCCGTTTTTGATGGATTCCCTGATCGGCGTCAAGATGCTGCCAGATGCAAAACCAATAGCTACTTGTCGCATACGACCAACAAGGCCAGGTGATCACACCTTGCCTTCTGCAACAAGCACATCGGATTTGTACGATTTGGCGAGCACTGACTTCCAGGAGTATGTGATCGATAATGTCGAGGAGCCGTATACTATAACCCACAGCGTTCTTTTTGGTCTGTACCAGAGGCACCTTAGTACAGCCGCCCGACAAAGACACTGGTTTACGTTACAAGCGATCACAGGATGGCATGTGTTACATTTATTGTCCGCCTTTGATGGATTTCCTGACCGGTGTCAACTTGCCGCCAGATGCGAAACAAATAGCTACTTGTTACACGCGACCAACAAGGGAAGAGGACCACACCCTGCCTAGGCTGTAACAAGCACATCGGGTTGGTAAGATCTGGTGAGTACTAACTTCCAGGAGTACATGATCGATGACGTCGAGGAGCAATATAATATAACCCACAGCATTCTTTCTGATGTACTATACCAGTGCCACCGTAGTGCCACCGCACGACAAGTCGTTTATGTGCGATACCAACGGTCAACACAGACACGTCGGTATGTGTTACATTTATCATCTGTCTTTGATATTTTATCAAGTGGACCATAGCCTTTCTACATGGAATATGTGACCAACAACGTCGAGAAGTCATATGTCGTAATCCATAGCATTCTTCCTGGTGTATACCAGAGGTACCGCAGCAACGCTGAACGACAAGATGATTACCAGTGGGATATGAGTGATCCACCCAGACGGTACGTGTTACAGTCATTGTTTATATTTTGTGGTTTTCCTAATGTGTGCCGCCATGATGCATGCAGATGTGCACCAATCAACTTCTCATATTGGGATAACGACCAGTGTAATGATCGAGATTGACTCCGAGAACAGTACTCTACTTATGTACGAATATGAGATCATACATATAACTTCACTCGTAATCGCCACCAGCAGTTGCGTTTCGTTCATTAGCTTCTTTGCGTTTCTCACGAATCCTCGCGAGTGCGCTGTTCTTGGACGGAAGGCGCTCGACCTCAGTGTAAAGTGGAAATACTTGACTACTAGCATTGCTTAGTGACAAAACATGCGACCGCAAACGAGTTCTTACCGATTCCACCATGCCATGAGGTGATCCACCTCATCTTTCTCGTTAGGGTCTTCAAGCAACTCAAGAATAGTGGTATAGAAACGCTCGGAGTCAGTTGTGAGATCCGTGCGCGAGAAAACCTGGGCTGATGTTAAAGCAAAGCGAGCCTGTGGAATGGATGAAAAAGAAGCTGAAAAAAAAGTCGAAATCTACAACTAACCTGGGTGGCAGCGTACGCAATCGACGCCTTCGTGACACAACGCATACCATGAATACGCGCATTCCCGGATCGGGTGGCCTTTGGTTCCTGATCGACAGAACTAGGTGATGTAAAAATGTGCTTGAATGCCTGCCAGAACGAGTGTCCTCAGCACACAAAATGGATGACTTTGAACGATAAGAACTTACAGAAACGAGGAGGCCACTGCGAAGTAGACCATTCCAAGGGTCCTCAGCGTCATAGGTATAGTTTGCGTATAGCATGATCGGCCACTGATCTCCGGCCACTTGAATTTGACCATTTACGAGCTTTGCACGGGTCCTACAATTGCATCAGAATGAGCCATCGAGAGACTAATGAAACTGTTACTCAGTGTTAGCCCAATCGAGGCCAGCGGGACAAAGCAAAGCTCCAGTGCGATCGTGGTTGAAACCACGACCAGCCTTGGCATTACGAGGAATGTGTGGGTTGAGCGACTGGCCCTTAGGGGTGATCCAGTCGATGATGGCACCCTTCATACCCTTGGTATCATCGGCCCTAGCACCGTTGGCACCTTTCTGGATCTGTCGAAGACATCCGTAGCCAATTAGTGAGTCATGTAATCTCCAAGTAGTTTACATACCAGATCGGCGATTGCCATTACCTCTTCCTCTGACGAGTCCATAAGCCGACGCTCAATCCCAGTAACTGTTCGAAACAACTCTCGAAATACTGTATATTCTTTCCGTTCCCTGGATTTCAGAAGAAAGTTCAGTACAATTTTTTGCGGGAGCGAAGTAGAGTAACATACGCAGCTGTCAGTGTTTCTTCGTCCTCGTCGTTAGCCATAAGGACGAGGCCATTGTTAATGAGAGTTTGAACGTTACAAAATGCATGTACAGCCCGGCCGAAGTGTCGACCGTGATGAACAAGAGGATCTTGGGTTGTCCTAGCGCAAAATCAGTATCATCAGCTGTTATTAAATATAAACGCACGGTTTTTTCCTGGGTCCGAGCTGCAAAGCAGACGAAGATGTCCGCTTCCGTGCGGTCGGCGATGCGGATGCGAAGCGTTGATCATGGTCGGCGTTGGCCGACATCAGTGGGACGTACGAGTTACCGTAGCTTCTAGAGAGGATTCCGATGCTTTACTCGGTGAGACCACCGTTTATATAAGAACCTCAGTGCCAAGAGTTCATAAGCTCGGCGGACCCGCTGCGGCCCGGATGAGCGACTGCGCGACCGCGCACCTCTACGCGACCACGCACCTTTACGTGACCACGATCCTGGGCCCGACGTGCGAAGCGATCATAGGCTTCAACTTGATCATAAGCCACCCCCAGAGGGCAGAGTGGGGTTTCCGCATGACCATACTCCAGGCTCCTGGTCTGCAAGACGCGTTAAGTAACATTACAGTGAACTTCAGCGGTGAATTATATGATATGCAATCAACATAACCGCAAGAATGGTATCGCTTCAATACCGTGACGGTTCGGGGTGGCGAGCCGCAATATACCACCTGCCCAAACGCAAAGTGCGTTTCAGCCACCGCGACTACTATTGTACGGCGTTCTTGCTCGGGAAGAGCAACGTCATCATGACGTTGACTCTCTTCCAGGTGCTATGGCGATGATACTTGGTAAATAGCGTCGGACGGGTATGCGGAATGACTTACCTGGGAACCCTTTGCTTCAATCAAGACAGAAACATGCCAGCCTTTGGGCGTGAATGCCAATGTGCGTCGCTGTTGTTGATGCTGTTAATTTTTTCACATCGAGAACCATATTCCCAGCCTTCCAAACCCCTCTGGTATCCGACTCCGTATTACCAGGTAGGATTACCCCGGAACATGACGTGCAGGTTGGATGGACTTTGGATGAAATAGACTTGAACTCGAGTGAGTGCGCGGGCAGCAATCTTGCGGATGGAGTTGCAAGGGAACTTGATTATTCGCAGAACAACCTGATTCTCGTACCAGAAAGCACGTTCGGCCGTCATCTGAGATACATTGCGATGGTGGCAAGGGAGTGGCAAGTGACGCCCTGCTTGACTACGCAGGGATAGAACTCGGTGGAACTCCTGGAACGGACTTGGATGCCGGAACTCCTGGAGGCAACACCCTCAGACTAGAGCAAATGGCGTCGGTGCTTATTCAAGAACTGTACAACATTAAACCACAGCTCATAGGGTTCTCTGCCGATACAACAGAACTAGCGACACTTGGACGCAGCCGCGGTATGGGGTACTCTGGGTGCAGGGTATGTTGCCGGCGTCAACTTGTAGGTCAGGATGACTCGGAGGGATAGTTCAGTGGCAACTTAGCTGTGATCCAAACCAAGAATCCCAAGATCCTCGGGCCCGAGACTACTACTAGCAGGACGGATAGGTTTGCGGTTGGTAAATAGATTTCCTGTCACCTTGACTGTAAGATCTATTACACGTTCGGTTCGCGTGACAAAAAATGCCATGAAGGAGGGACAAGGGAAGCTACCGATAGTAACAGGAAGAGTGGCCGGGAAGGATCCCGAACATATGCGTTTCAAGTATGTTTGTTAGACTCGGAATAACCAGGGGCGGCAGCGGCGCCCCACAAGAATGAGGCTGTTGTTCCTCTGCAGCCGAGATCTCTCTGGAGGCAATACTGCGCTCACGTATCCTGGATCCATGAAAGAACAACACTTAGTAGATGTATCAGCCATTGGTCAGTCGGACACCGTCCAAGAAGAAAAGAAGTGACCTGTACTTACGAACGGCGTTGTAGTAGGGGCTAGCACGATCGCAAGAACCGCAAAAAGCGTGAGGGCCCATTTTGAACGTCAACGTGGCGAACATTTGCGGGGTGAACAGCGAAAACACGAAAGCCATCGAATTTCTTGTGGAAAACCCAATGGTGTTCGTATGAGGACACGGATCGAACGGTCAGACAAGTGACGTACGGAACAAACTTTGTCCTGCCTGGACAGATGATGCATACGAATTGTAGCTGATAGACATCAGTTGAGAGGGATGCGTTTCTGATGCCTAACCAGCCCAGACGAGTGGAACGTACCAGTCTGTAAGGCACAGGAATGCTACTTCAAGTTGGAAGATGACAAATACTCCACTCATGAACACCTTGAACACGTCATAAGGGAGTGTTCGAGGGGAAAGCAAAGAAAACATAGCTGACCGTCAAAGTGATAAAAGGTACTATCCAATGTATTTCTGGCGAAGCCGTCCAGGCAAATATAAATATGCCACTCAGAAGACACAGCACAGCGAGGCAAGTCATGTGAAGCCGCGCCTCCTGGTGCCTCCAAGCAACGTGTCTCCTGGTTATAGGACCCATCGTTTTCAACTGCACTTAGAACACATTCAGAAACACCCACTTGCAGAGTTTATCTTGGTACATGTTGGCGAAAGATCCGATGATGGCACCGATGTTTATATCCTACTATGGGTGACATATCCAAACTAGTGTAGACTCGGCTCACCTTATTGTATATACATATCTGGTCTGCTGGACATTGAAGCCATACACGGTTTGGAATATGGGAGGCACTGATCTACATGTGCGATGAGTCAACGAATGTACGAGCTAAAGGCAGGATCGCGCACTCTAGTAGGCAATAACCCACTCCCCAAGTGAAACCACACCATACCTACAGCCCAGCGTCATCATGTCAGTTAATGAAGGGAGCATGCGACGTCGAAAGAGACCCACACTGACTCGGATGCCTTGAACGATGGGTTCGGTAAGTAAAAAATCTAACATACAAACGCAGATCAACGATGTAGGCTGAAACCAAGTCTGTTACAACACACATACTGGGCGAGTGCAGGTTTTCTTGACAAGTCTCCAAAGACTCTCTTTATTGATCTCCGCCTTGGCTCTATAAATGTCATTTCCCATGAGTTTCCGATGCGACCGTGCAATCTGGATGAGGATAATGGAGGAGCGTGTTTCGCTCATCAACAATAACACGAGGACGATGAAAAGTGAAGAAGACCTGGATAAGTGTGTTGTGTTATCAGTGAAATAAAAGAAAGTGTTGCCTTCCATGACGTGTATCCATTCAATTCCATCGCCAACCCAGTGAAGATTCGATCACTCCTCCGATAACCGATCCTCGAAAAGATCAACGAAAAAGCAAAATTGTCATTCGTAAACCTCACCTGCAGGACATTAGCGCGGAAAGAACTCCGGTTCATTCATCACTCACTCCATATATCCGCGATACTACCTCCGATGAGGCCAAACGCCACAGAGCCGAATAATCCTCCAAGGACGCGTCCCGCTATGATGCCCATGTTTGAGGCCCTGTGCTTACAATATCAATATCGTGAACAGCGAAGGTTAAGAAGGATGCAACCCTTACAATGCAGCCATAACTTGAGTGAGAGTGAACGTGACCGACGAAAAAATGCACACTGGTCTCCTTCTGACTTCCTAAAGGGATATGAGCAGCAGATCTAGAGATGCGAAGACGGCGAACCTCGCTAAAAGATGAGGTGACAAATTAGAAGAGTTCGCACCCCGGGGCAGACGTTGTTGGCGGTCCAGAGTTGAGATTGCGCTGGCAGTACCCGACGCTTACGAGAGACCGTCGCGAGAACGGCAGCCGTCAC
>JBBPOJ010001549.1:0-12921 GCA_038091395.1 Leccinum rimulosum | reverse complement strand
AATGACGTCGAAGTCATCCGATGGTGTGAATGGGAAAGGTTAAGGGGGAGGCAAACCTCCACCCCAGACGGAACTCCTGAAGTCTCGCAAGGGGTAGAAAAGATGATGAAACAAGAGCCGTGCCCAGACGGAGTTCAGTAGGAATCCGAGTCACTGAGGGGGGGGGGGGGGTTAGGCTGCGGGGCGGAACCGGAAACCAGAGTGCTTGAGCTAGCCTCCAACGGTTTAGTCTCGACCAGTTTGTCCTCTGCGGCGACAGGTGTAGGGATCCATTCCGGGAAACAATAAGGAAAGAACGAGAGAGCGTTCTCGCGGAAGACAAACAGAATCTTGGCGAGGGGTTCTTGAAGTGGACTAGGTAGATGTGGAGGAGGGTGGTGTGATCCGGGTGATTACATCGCCTGCGTGCGAACTAGGGTGTAGTACGCTGGTCGCGACCGAGGGCTACAGCAAGGACAACGTCGAGCATCACGTTGCAACATGTTTAACAAGTGCCGCCTGCAGTAGCAGGCTGTCAGACATTGGTCAGCGCTCAGCAGTCACATTCGTGGTAAAACATGTCACACGCGTCACGTATACATTAACCGAGACTGTGACATTTCTTGGCTTGTTTGTCGACCGACATGTCGGACAACGACGAACATGGCATCGAAGCCACCGATCACGACGTAGTTGACCTAAATCAAGAGCTAGAGTCGACAACGACCCGTATTCTCTCGGATCCCGCGTTGGATCCCTCCTTAGGAGGAGAGGATGGGGATCCCCCTGGTGTAATTCCCGCAGACATACCTGGTTTGCTTTCATACTTTACATACTATAGTTTATAACTCACGCTCAGGCTATACACTAGTTCGGTTCCATACGTTCATGAGTGTCGACACCAGCGCTTGGGCGTCGGTCGCGCGAGAGTCCACCCTGCTCATTTGTTCTCAGATTCTCTCTGGTCGTTTGCCCCTTAGTACGCTAGCCAAAACTGATCTTGTTCTCCGCGTCGAGGCCGTTTCCATTGTAATCGATGCCATTAGGATCCGGCACCAGAGGACTGGGATACCAGGTGAGTCGCCGCGGCCTTCTAAAATTAATTTCAATTCTCATCGGACTACCATGACAGCTCCTCACGACATTCCTGACATCGACGAAATCACGTCGCAACCTGACAGCGTGCCTTTTTTAGTTATTCGAGGCGTAAGTCCAATTCAGCGACCGTTTGATTCGAGATTTGAACCAATTGCTTATTAGCTTCAAACAATCCCATACGCCTACCTGGGAAAGGTATGGCGGGCGGTCAAGCATGTCTTATATTCCAACACAGCAATTGCAAGTGAACCGCTCTACTCAACGTTATTTTATCTTTCTACGTTTACCACTCCGGAGACCTGTTCTGTGGCTGAAGCCCAGACAACATGGGACCCGACCTTCGGTTACCCGTTCTGGCATACCATGACTGACTCCATTACCCCCAACGGGCCCCGCCCTGTCTCGTGGTTCCATAACACTCCGTTGAAATCCATTTTGAAAGCTTTGCTCAGCGACACGCGCGGCCCGTTTTGTATCTCTGTTCCGGAGATCGTGCGAGCCCCAGAGAATTTTGAAGACATCATGCTGCTTGATCCGGTACGGCTTGGAGTCGTCGAAAAGATTTCATTTGCCCTGTCTTGGGTAACCCTTTTCGATGATTCTATCACAACTTCATTGTAACTAATCTACTACTCGTTCTTTAGGTTGTGGTTGAGTTGCGTGCCAAAGGACTGTCATGTTACGCTTTTCAAGACAGGGTCGTACTCACAACTGATCGGGTTATCGCTGTTGCCAAGGAGTATGAGAGGATTCTCCCTCTCCTCGATTGGATGTCAACTGAGCGAGCGACCGCTCACGGGGCGGGGTTTGCGAGACTGTGTGACGCTGTTGCTATCTTTGTATTCTGAGTGTTGTAACTACAAATAAAGTACAGTTTGTATCGGAATAAGAACACTTCTTCCAACTTGGACTCCATATCCAGAGCGGTCGTAGAAATCATGAGTCCATGCGTCGACGTCACCATGCCACCCTCAACCATCAATGCCACCTACAAAACAAAATCTAGATGGTATAATTAAGAATTGTCGATCGACCGACCATCATCAAAGTCCTTTAACGAGTCTGGATCTCGTTCAGACCAAGAGAAGCACAGTAACAAGGGTATGTAATGTCGGTCCTCCAGAAAGGCCTCAATGATTTCACGCAGGCGCGTGCAAAACGCGATATTTTCTGCACGTTTTTACTCAGTACCAGCAAAACAGCAACGAGTCGGGTCGTACCTTCCCAGGATATCCATAATGCCCGTCAATGGTGTACGTTCGAATACGACAATACCAGGATACGATCGGACTGGCTCGTCGCGGTCCTTTGAGATTGGTATTTCGAACATGTTCTCGTTCCTCCACGTGCCAGAATCCGGAACGTCAAACTTTTGCTCCAGCCAAATGGCCGTCCCATCATCTCCTTGATTGAGCGACAGCCACGCAGACCAATTATCAGGAAACGGTCTCGTCGCCGACTCCAGAAAGTTCCGCATCACGTTCATAAACGATCCACGCGCCCACCGACGGGCGTAGTCCTCGTGATTCTGATGAAGCGTCGAGTCCACTTCACCAGATCCAAACCGATCCAATGCGTCGCCTTTTCAAATCGCTTCGCAAGTTCTTCATCGTTCGCTGGGGGTCGGTACGCTCCAGAAAGCCGCTCGCGCAGGCGTTTTTTCAACGGCACGCGGGGCTCTGATGACATTGTTCGACGAGCACGTACGTTCTGAGTGGGAGGACCGGTACTGCGCGAAAGTCGTTCAGATCGCGCCTTTTGCTTGTGATCCGTGCTTCGTCAGCAGGCTTCTATCCACTTGACATGGTCACTCATTCGCTGTCGGCATTGGCGAACGTTTGTTTCACCAATCCGCTCCGACGTGCAATGTGAAGCGCCGTGGCCTTCATGATGTCCAGGGTGGGTTTCTCCGCAGCAGATGGGCCCGCAGCCAGTGACTTATTCAGTTTTTCAGGTTCAAGTTTGGGCTCGACTTTCGCTTCGACGTTCGCAGCACTGACGACCGCTTTCAGAGGAGACTGGACAGAGTCTCTACGAAGAAGCCCGGGAAATGACTTCGAGGAAGGTGAATGTAAGACGAGAGGGCTCAGTAGGCAGAGCCGAAAGTGTGTGTGTTTGTATATTTTTTAGACAAGTCAAGGTAGGCCGTCGTGTCGAAGGGAGGGAAGAAGGTATGTGGATGCTAGCACTGGGCGTCGAAGGCAACAAAATTGGCTGGCGTCGATTGAGCGTGGAGGATGCGAGAGCGGTGTGTGGTCGATCGCACCGTCCAAAGAAGTAGAGTTCATGGAGGGGGGAGAAGATACCAAGGGGGATTCTGGCGTGGTCGTGTTGGAGATGGGTTGTTCCTGCATTGGTTTTTACCAGCTAGCGCTGAAGGCCCAAGTTTGCGACTCTCCGGGGAAGTACTCGATGGCAATTTGCCGAACACAGATGCGGTGGGTGTACCAAAGCCACCAGAACCCGTAGGTGTGGTACGAATCGGTGAGGGGGTAAAAGTTGGGGCCAAAGGGTTAAGTGATTTCGAAGGGGTCGTTTCTGAGCCGGAAAATGATTTTTTGAGTGATCCAGCGAATCCGTTGACTTGTGAAGGCTGTGGGGGGGGATGGCTTAGCTGTTTGCGATGACGGGTCCACTTGAGGCGTCAGTGTGGTCGCTTGAGCTCCGGGTAGCGCCGGAATGGAAGGTGGAAAGAATGTAGCAGACGAAGACGACGAAAACCAGTAGCAGCATTAAACGCTGTCAATGTGCGCGTGTAAGTGAAGCGCATCGATATACTGTGGGTGGAGGCGAACCATGTATTCTTGTATTGTCATCCTTCGTCGACCCAAAGACGGAGATTGGTGCTGTGGTAGCCTCCACGTTCTTCAACGCACCCTGTGTGCCAAAGGAAGTGGTGCCAAATGCGTTGGGAACTGTGCAGATTGGAGAAGGCCGACTGCAGTGGCGCTAAAGAAGGCTGCGAAGCCGATGTGGTCGTAGTAGCAAAGAAAGCGGATTGCGTCGGTTTGGGACCAACCGTATCAGTTAACCACTGAGTACCACTCGACTGTAACTGTCTGGGAGATTCCTGGGGGATATCCATAGGAAGCTCGGCTTGAAATTCGGTTTCATCCACTACCGAATTATCAATATCTGTATCTTGCGCAGGAGACCACGTTCCAGAATTTCCATCAACGATATCGGAGAGAGAGATATTATTTCATATCGACTCGATGTCTTCTATAGTATCCTTGCCAAAGTGTCGCTCAAGAATGCATGCGACAAGGTAGGTCATGACGACATTGCCTTCACGGCGGAGGACGTCAGCCAGCTCAGCAAATATGCGCATCGCTTCCGCGTCAACAGAAAGTGGAGATATTTTGGTGATGGGAGCACTCTTGGCCTGGACGTGAGCACGTAATACCGTGGTCAGCTCAAATACGGGATGATTGAGTAGCTCTTCAGGTATATCGTCATGTCGTTCTCTTTGATCACGGATGTGAATGAGACGGTGGTAAACATGCATCTCAAGCTCAGTCGGCGACTGATACTGTCCACGTTGTTCCTGGTAAAACTACTTTTAACTTTGTAGAGCTGTAGAGACATCATTAAGCGATTCATGGTTGAAGTCAAGGTACACTCACTATTCATGAGTTGTTGTTCTTCCATCGCAATGGAGAACCCTGGGCGGTCGCGTTCCATATGTATTGCCAGGATATGGAGCCGAGCGCATCGGTCGTGACATTCAATAGCGATGCGTCCCATCTCATGCTGCATCGCAAAGTCGTTCCGAACGGATCTTGAGCGGTCGCGGACAAAGTTGAATGTTTCCGAAAATCCACCGAGAGGTAAAAGTCCGTGAAAGAGATAATCAAGGATGCGCTGAAGGGCGTGATCAGGCATGTGAACAGCAACATCGTTCATCTTTCCCTCCGCAATCGCCTTCTTGCGCTCGACTTCACGCGCCTTCACCAACTGGAGCACGAGAACATGGAGAGCGTAGCAACAGATAAAGATGTTTGCGACGCACCTCTTGCCAAAAATTTTCGTGCTCTTCCGGCGTCCTCGGCTCGTTCAGATCTACCACTTCGTGTTCCTCCTCCATTTCACTGTGTTCGCCTTCGCTCCCCACAGTACCTCCGCCGAGAGCCGGTTGCAGGAAAGGTGACTGAAGCATTGTTGAACCTACCACGACCACCACGACCCCTTCCTCTACCACCACCTCTGTGTCCACCTCTCTCCCAGCGCTCGGAATCGGTCCCGGTATGAGGCGTGTCTGTGCCGCTCCGCGAGGTGACGCCGTCAGCGACCCACCGCTGGAAGTAGAAATGCACTTTGAGGACTTCTGGAGGTCGAAGGTCTGATGGCAACGTCTTATCCCCAGCTGCGCGTTCGTAAACCTTGGCAGTTCGTTTGTGATCCACCTTCTTGGTACCAGGAATCTACAGGGAGCATGAGCACCAAACGTCGTGGTTGCTTACGGTTCGCGGCTGTGAATCCCCACCATTTCCCATTCGAATAGGTTGTTCTCGCGTTCCCGTCAATATCGTTCGAAACGGGGACACATATCCATGCATGTGCCGACCATAGTGATCGCGTCTTCAAGACGTTTCGGTTTGTTTCCATGGTGAGCGCGTCTAGCTGTGCCACCGGTGTCGACGTGTCCGTTCATCTGCGGTGTTCGGTAGGTGCGTTGAGGACCTGGGTCCATAGTCTCCATGTCGGACGATGACAAGAATACGCAAATATTATGTAAGCTATTGTCCTGCCTTGCTCAACACGCTTCCCGTCCAGACACGCATAATAACCGCTCGCAGTCGATAATGCCCACGTTCACGTTGAGTGACGGGCTGGGCCTGATGGCTGCTCGCGATGCAGTTGAAGGATGGGGATATCGCCGATACTAATACCGATGCTGTTGGACTGAGCAGAAGTAGATGGGGGTCGATCGACGCGCTGCCTTCGACCTCTTCCCTCGCCACACAGTGACCATAAAAATCAAGCACTAATTTAACTCTACGTTCTACTGTACCGTTTCTTTACCAATCACCTCATTCAAAGATAGCAACACAGAACCCGCTCAGCGGGCGGTTTCGAAAACATCGCAGAGAAATTTAGCCGTTCCAGGATTCTAATCTTTGGGCAGGCGGATGCTAACAAGACGACTTTCCCATTCCTCGCTCGAACTGTAACTGAAACAAAAACCGCAGTGGAAAAAGTAACAAAGTGCGATCATGATTTGATATGCATGGATGAGTGGATTACTAAACCGCGCGGGGAGATCGATCTGACCCAAATCGAGGGATCCGCGAGTCACGGTGTGAGTATCGCTACATAGTGTCTCGCATGTGTGCATGTCATAGTTGCGCTCAGATTGATCAATGTATGTTAGCGCAGGATGCAGAACAGAGAATGTGTTGATATTACAGAGCAATTGTAAACCGCCCTCCATGACTTATGGAACCTCACCGATGGGCTAGTAAGATGTTCAACAACACACGTTTGCAATCACTACTGCCAGGCCGTGTTTCGGACTGAATGAGGGCGGATCATGATGATGCCATATGTACGAAAATCCTTTCTTGATCATGTATCTTTTTTGAAGCTACGAAAGATACGACGTCGCGGTGATGATTGATCCGTGTCCCGTGAAGCTCCACAAGTATAACCAAACTAAATAAATATGAAAATATAAAAAAAAAACGGAGCGTGCCCGTCGTGCTTTCCAGTGGCCCCAGCATTGTATGTCTCCTTTCTCGAGTCTGGCGTCCGATGATCGATCACGCGATCACGTTCGATCAGCAGCAGCGAGTATCAGTCACATTGACGCCTGATAATAACCCGGGTTCTTTTTTAAAATGGGCAGCGGGAATGATTAGTATGTATGACGTCGCATCAGGAATTGAAACGTCCTATGACAATGTTGGGTGTTTCATGGGTCATACCTTGAACCGTGAGTCTGCCCAATCATTGGCAATCAAACAGCGCAATCGGTACTTCGATTACAGCGAGCAGGATAACTTTATCCATAATGATGGGACAAGAAATATAGTTACATATCCATATCATACGGTGTGTATCGAAATACTTATGGTCGAGGACCTTATCGCAAGATGGGATACCCGGGCCGTGACAGGGGGGCCCTTGAAAGCTTGAACCGTTACCACCGTTTGTTTTTCCCACACCTGGGCAAGCAGTAAAAAGCAGGCAAAAACCTAGCCCCCAAACCAAACCAGACCAGGCCACACGCTTCCCCCACCAATCCCTCAGGCCTCATGTTTGACCGGACCCACCACACCTGGAACCACATCAGCCAATATTGGCTCACTAGAGGTTTTAGTGGGTATCACGTTGCCACGGCCCTCCGCTTGACGGAGATGTCCCACCAGCTCAGCCTGAGAGTCCCACACAGTGTGCGTAAGTTGCATTTCCTCGGATCGGCAGTCTCGACTGCCGCCTTAGCGTGTTATGTAGGACTAGGTTAACCAACATAATTTTTATCCCTCATCCAAAAAAAATTGGGATACAGTAATCGATAATGAAAATACATGTAATGTGATCAATGACTTGGAAAGGACGACACCGTGATAAGTCCAAAAAAAAAACAAAGGAGGGCTCGGAAGAGAACAGCATATGTAGATGCCTATAGTATGGTTATTAGAAAGACAAAAAGAGAGCACAGATGTGACTATGGCGACTCCAATGCCATGGTCATAACTGATCACGGGCATGCAGTCGGGAATAACTTAGTAGGGGAGGTTTCGGAACGAGTTGTGAACACGGACATACGGTGAGGTCACCGGTGACCGGCCCAGTGAACCACAGAGACGAGGAACGACTACTATCGATTGCCCTACGAGTACATGTCCTGAAGGATTTATATGGTCTCCAACTATCAACTTAGTATCACAGTTCTGATACATCCACAATATTGAACAAATGGCACAATTTGGACATAATCAACAGAGATACTACAAGAACGAAAGAACACAGGCTGTACGTGAAGGGGCCAAAGACCAACTGGACTGGATGTAATGGTACAGGAATGACGCAACGGGATGTCCAAATGCCCTAGTGGCATCTTGCTCAGCCTATCGAGTACTCCAGACGAACTTTAAGACAACTCACTGAATTCAGGCGGTCTGGCAACGAATGTCCTACACCTTTCTGGACAAACAAAAATCCCGCATCTGGATGCGAGCAAGGGCAGCGATATACTGCCCCCTCACAGTTTGAGGTTCGTTTATCTGGACGGGATCAAGTGCTTGAGATATCGTCTGAACCTCCTTGGCACCGAGAATTTGATGTAAGGCACTCTCCCAGTCCTCATATCTTTGCTCCGCGTCTGCAAGTTCCTGGAACATCACTTTCCTCCTCAACAGAGCATCCGAAAACTCCTTCCGGAGAACGTCCGGAGGTGGGTGGGAGTTGAATGGAAGTTGCTGGCAACTTTGTCAGATGGGATCTGATTGTGATCTTTCAATAAATCCCACCAGAAACTTGATCCCTTCTTGAAGGGCTTTCGTATATTCGTCGACCCCTTCAAGCTTTCGGTACTTGGATGGATCCAAATCCCCAGCGAAAGGCGCTTTTTTCCCAGTAGATAGGGAATACAGAGGGGTCAACGGGGTGCTCTTATGAGCGGTCCCCGGAGTGCGCACCTTGCTTGGGCGAGGAGGTGAGAGTGCGATGGACTGTGCAGTGGTCTGCGACATTGCCTGAACTGGGCTGGAACAAGACTAGCCCGTATTATGGTACAAGAGAGACAATGTGTCACGTTTCACTCGTGACAGTTTCGTAACAGCAACCACGTTCGTTGAACTCCCACGTTTTATCCATCCGGGCAGGGGGATGATAAGGGCCACCCGTAGCCCCGAAATGTGTGGCTTGCTTAGGCGAGGAGGCAAGAATGGGGTGGATTGTGCAAAGGTCTGCAACATTGTGGAACAAGGACTAGCTCGTATTTACTATGGTAAGTATGTACACAAAAAACAGTTTTGTCACGGTCATGCCAGTGTTCCACACCAGGCTCGTTCCCACCCTTGTGCAGGAGGGTTCGAGGGCACATCCTACTACGTAGTGTTTGAGTCAAGTTTGAGTGTATCTGGGACCCACTTAGTTAAGTGGGGGTCCGGGTTTGAACGAGCCCGCGCGAATTTCTAAAACACAAAAACATAAACGACTCTCCAGAACTTTGAATAGAACAACTTGGAACAACGTTTCGTGTGCGCAAGATATGGAATTTTCTGTTGTGGCTGAAGCGTCACATTGAATCGTCTGTATGCTACCATCCCACTCGACCGAGATACTCTCGATGTATAATGATGTAATTCCTGGTTTTGCAGATTCAGAATCTGTCGTTGAGGTCCGAGACCACTGACACGAGCTAGATGCAAAGTAAGTTTTTCATGAAGGAACTGCGGGCTTTGAGGACCACCATGCAACACTCATTCATGCATTTGACGATGATCTCAGGCTGCCACTTGAGGACAGTGCAACGACGACAAAACGGCAGCTGAAAGATTGAGTTCCGTGATGTTTCTAGAAAAGATGGATGTCTCTGATCCTGAGAGTGTCAGACTCAGCGGTCGGACGTTCACTGCTGCTGCATCATTGCGTAGGCTTATCCCTCGCTCTTCGACCGGTCCTGACCTTATCGTACATCATGCATTATACATCACAGCCGATAAACGAATATGACAATATTAATCCTTTCCCTGGTATGTTATGCATGTATCCTCCGTTTTTCCCGTGCGGGATTGGTGGCTTTGAGAACAAGTCCAGACCGACTGCTTTGACATTTCAAGTTGCAGCACGTTCAGTATTTGATCAATATTCCAAACCGTATGAGATTCGGTTATTAGAGTCGGCCCGGGGGACTTGGCGCAAGAGCGCCGCAACGATTTGTTACTTAAATCACGTGAGAATTTAAACCCAGCCTAACTTTATCCCTCGAAGCTCTGCGACAGCCTGAGAAGACTGACACAAACGAGCGAAAAAAAAAGGAAGAGGGTGCCTGACCTTTTCAATTTGAGTTGGGTGGAAAAGAGTAAGTACAGTATAAATGATTCCTTTTGAAATGCTAGTCACCGGGGGCATAATTGGGTAATCGTATTTACTATTTCCCACCTGCTATGTACTCGACGTTTATAACACCATGTGAGTAATCTCAAGATCGACGACCTCCTGGAATATTGGGTTTTTGGGAAGTTTTGATGTGGTGACAGTCGGGCCTTGAATCAATACAAACTCAACAAAGGTAGCTGTGGCACTTGTACCTGCCTGATACATAAAACTTTGCTTCGCTAACTTACCATTACCCTCCTGATACGTGCCTGATGTTTGAAATACCGATTCCTGTAGTTACTATTACCTTGTCAAAATTCCATCTGTGAGGCGGGTCAGAGCCACACAATGCTGCCTCTTTGAATTTTTAATGGAAGCCCAACTGTTACTACGCAAAAACAATCCTCAAGCCCAATATTTGAGGGGGGTTGTCGATCTTGAGATCACTAACATGGTGTTATAAACGTCGAGTACATAGCAAGTGGGAAATAGTAAATACGATTACCCAATTATGCCCCCAGTGTAGTTGAAACAAACCTTATCCCACTGTCCTCTTTTCGGGTTGGCTTAACTGATGAGCTGATAATCAAATTACATACCCATCGCCGCGTTATCGCCGAGCGGGAGATACGGTGAACGGTCGAACGGGACTTGGAGCTAATGGATCAATGGCTACACACTATCACAACTACATAGTAGTACATATCGATATACCATCAGATAACAGATGAGTCCTACGACGACGCTACACTGGCCGGGAGAAAAAGTCGTCACAGAATTTAAAACTCCCCCGTCGTGCGACTGTCCGACTCAATCGTGGAGAAAGAAGGTAGAAAACGGGAAAGCGAAAAAAGAAAAGAACGTCTTACCAAACGGAGAAGCGGCTGAGTGAACACGTGTTTTTCAGACCTCTTAGAAGGCCCGCGCAACGTGAAAACAGGTTTGAACGAGCCCTGTGACAAGGTCGGGTAAAAGTAAACGATTGATAATACTGTTCAAACAAAATCCCCGGCAGCGGAACGAAGTTCCAAAAGAACCGGGTTGCGCTGTTGGTGAAACTCATCACCACCCTCTGGTCCTGAGGCGCTGCCGCACGTGGAACGATTTGGATCGAACAAGACTGCCGAGATCTTTAGCTGATGTGACGGGGTAGGAAAGAGATCCAACGAGGGTGCAACACATGACTCTCGATTCTCGAAAGTCAAGATAAGTTCATAATCCAACAAACTGTTAGCCCAGCTCGAATCATAATATTTACCTCATTGTGAATCCCCCTTAAAAGGATTCAAACTACATACATGGAGGAGCATGATGCGGCAACGCGGACTCCAGGGCTTCCTTGGCGATTCCCGCCGACAGATACAAGAAGACCTTGGAAGAAATGGCTTGAGATCTGCTGGGAGTGCGTGCTACAAACTTGAGAGCTTGAGATCGGGTACATAATATGAGCCTGAGTGTGGCAGGTACCGGGGGCGAGCTACCATGTCACAAGGTTCGACCCTCCCCCAACTATTCGTGGGAGTCGGGGATACCTTTCATCAATATTAATTCGGGCCGTTGTTTCTCTCACTTCACTAACCCGATCGTAACGACACAGGTTAAGCGTGAAAATACCGCGTACACTCTTGTAGTTCCTAAGACAGGTAGAAAAAGTACTGCAGACGAATAACACAGGAAAATGAAACGAGCCACTATGCTCCTTCTCTGAAGCAAACAGACACATTTTCGACTTTCAAAACCGTTCACTTTTCCGAGAATATCGATTTATGGGTGATTGCGGGCGGAAGGGATTGAAGTAAGTTCAATTCCATGGACTCTGCTTTCATCTCGACTGTCGGTAGCCATAATAGGATCGTTTTCGCGTGTTCTCCTTGCCAATTGGCGAAAATGCGTGATGGGGTTTTGACCACTGAGATGGTAAGTTTACTCTGTTGAATGCGTCTCATTGGGTTCACGACGGCCCAAGGTACATTCACGCCAAGGTTTGCATCATCGTCGACAATTATCGGAAGTGCACACGTCAACGAGTGATCGAGATTCTGAATCGCTGTCATCCAAGATACGATACTCACATGATTGATAGGTATGCTGCGATTGCCCTTGTTCTATGCTGAGCGCTCAGGTGATTCCACTAGATGCACAACGACAGAATGTCTGTTCAAAATGGGGCGATTTGCACACACCCTCTGGGTCCGATTGATGCGAAAACATGTCGGAGTTTACCAAGGAAATGTCATGCATGTAATTGTCGAAATATCGAAGCGAGTGCGATGGGCGCTGGAATGTCTCAAAGGTGCAGGAGATGCTGAGGCGCTTGTTACCTGGATTGAGAACCATAGAGGAGAGCGACAGTTGACGTGGTGCGTGCACAATGTGCGTGACAACGCCATGGTTTTGACTATCTGGCCCGTCATAAGAGCAGAGTCTGCGTCGAAAAAAACGACTATCATGGCAATTCGCACTCGCATTGTAATCTTTGTTGATCGAAGATCGAATGCAGCGCCCGGGGTAAATTCAACAAGATGAACTTGTGATCCCATCTGACAATGACGACGACTTTGCCATGTTACAAGTATATTCTTTCCTTTTCCGAGTCGCTTACTACCGGCGCGGGCAGTCTCTTTGATTAGGATGCAAACTCCGGGCGGAAGTTACCGGGTTAGTTACTCATGCAGACCTCCATCGATGGCGATGCTGGTTTCACACAACTTTGCGTTTGCGGCCGAACCTTCAGCGACGTTGGTGCTTTCACTCGCCACGAGAAGGGATGTCAAAAAGGCAGGAAGCGTCTTTCTG
>JBBPOJ010001548.1:0-12924 GCA_038091395.1 Leccinum rimulosum | reverse complement strand
GTTTCACAGCGAAAGGATGCATCATCCCCATGTTCATCTCGTAATTGTCTAGGCCAGTAAGGATCTTCCTAAAAAAAAGCCTGAGTAGACCAGAAGGCATGTGACGGTTCATTGTACGTACTCCCTGACCAATATACCATGAGATGCGATTGCGTCAAGATCGATCTTCTTGTCGTTCGGAGAGGAAGAGTGTCTAGCGAGTGGTATGGCTATGCCACCCGCCTTCCACTTTGGTACAGGTTTCGCGATGGCCAGAGAAACCAATGTGCCGGTGACTGCAAAAATGGTTATGAATCGCATCGTGTAGGACTGGCAAGGACTGGCGGTGAAATACAGACCTTAATAATGAGAGGCATCGCATCGTGTAGGACTGGCAAGGACTGGCGGTGAAATACAGACCTTAATAATGAGAGGCTAGCAGCCTTAACAATATCCACAGCCATCATTGGGTTAGGAACAAATCGAATGATGAACGAGTCAAACTATCAGTTGATGATCGATGATCAGTGATGGTGGTGTCATCCAAGCGGGGAACGAGTGGGGAACCTCGGAGCACGCGGTGCTAAAGACTATAAACCTTTTAGAGACAACACTGAGTTTCAATCACTTAGACGGGAGAGTCCTCATCGTACAACAGCTGTCTCCCAGCCTCCCTTGCCTTCCATCCTCGAACCCCCCAAGCTTCGCTCGCCAAAGTTGAAGATGCCGAAATGGATCATCGGGCGCATCTGGGAATTAAAAGGCTCGATGTCTGAGACAGAGGTGATGCTCGTCTATGACCGAGTCCGAGTCATGACTCATCCGCCTGGGATTAGGGCGATTTTCCCGCCGGAGACTATACCATGTATCTTGTTCTCGGTCAAGAACCTCGTTGAGATTGAACTTGATACCGAAATCAGCGAAAGAAAGTTTTTCGGTGCTCGGGTGTCGGGGACCGGGTATGTTTCGGATACACACTTTCGTTGGCAGAGCCGCGCAAGCTTCGCCCATCCCTGGATCGACTTGCGTGGTCTACTAGACGAGGTCGGTGAAGCGAATTCTCAGTCTCAGGCTGGACCCACGTAAGCTTAAATCGTCCACCATCCTCTTTTGCTACAGCAAAAATCCCACGAGTCAGCGGGAGATCGTCTTGCCAGGTTGAAAGCCGCATCAAGCTCTGCCAAGGAAATCCGCGTCGGGATGTTACTCACCAACCATGCCCGAGTAGATGATGCAAATTACATTTATAGAGCCAGTATGGCCGCAAATTTGGGCGCAATCGAGATCGTATTTCCTCATACTGGGTGCACAGGCATGTAAAAATCTCGTCATAACTAGCATGTGAAAACAGCCCCAGCTTAAACCTCCTTGACCGTGACCGTACCGCGCAGCAGACCGGTCTGAAAAGACAATCACGGATGTTTAGAATGTGAAACTGGCGTATGGACCTGAAGCAGCCACGTACCCGGCGAGCAGCAATGAGACCAGCCTTTTGCCCCGGAACAGCTGAGCGGGCGATCGTCGAGGCTTTTCCAATGTGTTGGTGGTTACCACCACCGTGAGGGTGATCGACGGGGTTCATAGCAACACCACGAGTACGAGGCCAGCTACGTAGCAAGGAACACGTCAGTGCCATTGGTAGGGATATAAGCACATAAACCATCACCTGTTGCGCTTGGCCTTGTATTTATGGAAGGCACGACCGGCTTTCAGCAGGGGCTTGTCAATACGTCCACCACCGGCAACAATCCCGACCGTAGCACGCGAGCACGCCGAGACCGTCTTTTTTGCACCGCTGGGAAGACGAACACGGGTTTTGTTGTCCTCTGGGGAGTGGCCAATGATGGTTGCATAGGTTCCAGACGTACGTGCGAGAGTACCACGGTCGCCGACCTTGCCCTCGATGTTGCAGACGATGGTACCTTCAGGACATTGGCCTACGGGAAGGACATTGCCGACGGTGAGCGTGGCTTTCTTGCCGCAGTAAACGAAGGCGCCGGTGTGGAGACCCTCGGTAGCGATGAAAGTTTCCTTGCGAAGTCTGTAACGATATGGGTCGCGGAAGACGACACGAGCAAGCGGTGCCCCACTAACCAAAGCAGAATGAGTGGAGTCCACTTACAGCGATGGAGAATCTTACCGGCCAGGATCATGAATTATTTCCTTGACGATACCACGGATATATCCATTTCGCTCTGCAAAGTCGAGAGTGCGAAGTTTGGCAGGCGCCTTGTTGTGATGGGTGTGCGCCTTGAACTGAAAGGAGAGAAAGACATTGAGGGGTGGGCTCCGTCTGCGGAGGTGCATAACGTACGATAGCGTGCGAGCGCCTCTGTGCCCTGATAACCCGACCCATGTTTTATCTGCAAAGGTGTCAGCTGCTTGTCGAGACAGTCGAGTGGATGTATCCAAAGTGATGCCGAGCGATCCAGCCCGTAAAACAACCGATTTCGATCCCGAATTCACGTGAACACAGGACCAGCAAGAGTTCGAAAGATGCAACGACGCAAAGCTGGGCATACTCACATTTCGTGTGTTGAAGATGCGTTGTTGGCGGGGAGGCTTGGGGCTGGAAGGCTAGTCGGAGACTGAAACGGAGTGCTTCACAGAACGGCTTAGTCATCCACTACGTCGGCGGCGATCGCACTCAGGCTACGGCGGCAATTACTATCCAGCCTCGAGGTGCATTCACATTTTCCACACTCCCCAAATTTCCTACGATTCTAAACGCAGTAACTTGAACTGCCGCAGACCCCGTACTGAGGCCGTGATTATAGCAATCGATCATCTGTCAGATTCGAAGCTGATGCTTATTCCGCAGTTACTATTTAGCAAATGGGTGCACACCACTCTTATCATACATGTTGCAAAGCCTCCTCTGGTCGCATTGCTGTTCATAATGCTAACCTATCTGATCTAGGCTGCTTTACTAAATATTTGGTGCGTTACTAGAAGCTCTACCTTGATGTTCATGCGGTGGCAGCACGACTTTGGGCCTAGCCGTATCGCAAGGCGTCCTCCCTCGCTATAAGATCCACTATATCCAGCATTCGAACCTCTGAGGAATCTTCGAATGGAAAAGCGCCGGAAACTGTAACGATATCCCGTGATCAGGCATCTCAAGTTGATTCCCAACAACGCGAGGCTCCGTATCATGCGCCTGAGGTTGAGTCTTTTACTCAAGTCCTTCGAAGTTGGGCATGGTCACGTAACACAGATCGATTTTCAACTATTTCTCTCCGATGACAAGTAACCACGAGAAGAAATCTGACCGTATAAGATGTGGACGACGACAAAGAACTGTTACAGGCGCAAGCTCGATGTTCGGTTATAATCCGTCGTATTGCTGACCTATTTTCTTCAACTGTTTTCTTCAACTACATTGATGATCAGTATGCACGCGTTGGTTTGTATTGATCTCTGTACGATTCCGCAGCGCGTCTCGATCACGTCTGCTCGACTCAATTATTTGATTTCGGGCCGATCTGGGCCGATCTGGTATGCTCCCACTCATTTATAACTCACCCAGACCACAGTCTTTCAGTATGATGCGGTCACGGTGGCAATCCTTTACGACTAACATGGTAAGCAGTTCAGTTATCGGATAGTGCATTATTTGAAACAGAGTCAAGATTCTCAACTCCATTTCAAGGTGAGTCTCGTATCTTTTTCATCAGATGGATTGACAAAAACTGCCCTTGTTAGACCTAGCATTCATCACTGCCTGCGTCGTTCTGTAGGGCCTTAGACCTGTCGTGTCTTCTTTGGGTTTTGAGAGGTAAGCGAGCTGGGGCCATCAATCGATGGTCATCTCCCTCTGTGCGTTGGCGTTTCCTCGCGTTTGGTGCGTACATACCTCGTTAGGTTCCTGACTCACCTAGCCATACACGCGTGTTAATCGTTCGGGATAACAAACGGATGGAACACACGGAGCCAGATTTGATGCATGGACACGAGCGAGAGCGGATCGAAGAAGTGGCGAGGTTAGAAGACATCATGTTCGACGAGGCTGTCATGCGATAACATTATCAATAGTCGATCATTTGCCGGGACCAACTTGAAGACGATGGGTTATGATGGGCCCAGCCTCTGGCTACTATCTCATGTATAGGCATTCCATGATGTGAGGGCATCATAGATTTTAGATTATTGATACTGAGTTTCTGCCCTGAGACTCAAAGAGGGCCGAAGTTCCAGACGATGGGATTCGCACTGATTTCAATGATCGACCAAGCTGTGGGAATCGACCCGTTGACTCATCACACACGCTTTACACGAGCCAGCATCTGCCTAGTGTGGTGTTCCACCGGGTAAAATACTCACCCCTCCCACCTCGCTCGCACTGACAGTTTGAGGGGTAACAAATCTGACATCTATATCTCAGTAAGCTGTGGAAGTCGCGAGGTGAGAACAAAAACGGTCAGGAATTCAGAAAAACAAGGGCATCGCAAACGGGACGACACACCTATACCGCCCGCGCTTGAATCGATGAAACCATCGTTGTAGTCAACGTCTGAGGACACATGCACCGGTGTCTCGTCGTCAGGACCGGGGTAAGGGGGCCCGAGGGATCAAATTTTTCGGAAGTATAGCCCACATATGAACGCAATATATTCTTAGATCAGATAGACCCCGGAGCCCTGTCGTCCGCAACCCTGGTAGGTCAGTGGGATTGGTATCTGTCTAGCCTTACACAGTAGCATAAGAGGATAGCAGGCTGTTGTACAAACGACCGATATCAATCCCGAATTCGCATGAACACAGGATCAAAATGATATAGAAAGATGCAGCGAGCTGGGCATACTCACATTTTGTGTCTTGAAGATGAGTTACTAGTGCCGCTTGCCAGTGGGATCGGAGTCACTCACATGGCAGAATGGCTTAGTCATCCACTGCGTCACTTCCCAAATTCACCTCGTACGCAGTACGAGCCCAACCGCAAACCGCGGACATGAATGGATATATCAGATGACTCAGTACTGTGATTATTGTATCACGGCCATCCGGGTCGGCGGGACGGCGGCACTGAATTGATCATGTTTCAGAGAAGATGATGGTCTGTTCGGTGGCGCACTGGCAGCCACAATACTTTATTACTTACCAGCAAATGATGGAGAGCACTCTAATCATACATGTTGCAAAGCTCAACTGGTCGCATTGCAGTTCATAATTCCAGCTTATCCGATACGAACCGCTTTGCAGAACATTTGGTGCGCAAAAACTCCACCTTCATGTGGTGGCCGGGCCCAGTCGTGTCGTAAGTCGTCATCGATTCATCCCGCTATACGGCCTCACTATATGATTATCGCTCTCACCACTCAGTTTCAGGCACATGATACGGAACTCGCGTTGATACCCTATCACGGCGTTATGTACAAGTTCCGACGCTCTTCCTCCATTCGAAGAATCCTCAGAGGTTCGAATCCTCTTTAAAAGTCCTTGGGCATGGTCATGTAAGGCAAATCGATTTTCAACTACTTCTCCTTGGTGATCATCATGTCAACTGACCACGAGAAGAAATCCGAGTCGTTCGCAGAAGACGTTGTCGAGGTCACCGCAAACGACGACAAGGTACTATTGCAGGCGGAGGCCAGGCAAGTTGCAGAAAAACGGCTCCTTCGCAAGCTCGACGTTCGGTTATTATCCGCCGTCTTCCTGATCTATTTCTTCAACTACATTGATGTGCGTCGTGCGCACGCTGGGTTGTATTAATATCTGTACGGTGCCACAGCGCGTCTCGATCACGTCTGCTCGACTCAAGAATTTTCAGACTGATCTGGGCTTATCTGGTATGCTCCCACTCATTTATGTGGTTTGGTAACTCACCCAAATCGCAGACGTTCAGTATGATACTGTGGTGGCGATCCTTTATGTATCATATGCTCCCGCACAAATTCCGTCCAACATAGTGAGCAGTTCAGTCATCAGATAGTGCATTATTTGAAACAGAGTCAAGATCATTAACTATATTTCAAGGTGAGTCTCATATCTTTTTCATCAGATGGATTGACAAATATTGCCCTTGTTAGACCTAGCATTTATATCAGTATCTGCGTCGTTCTGTGGGGCCTGACGAGCGCGCTCAGTGGTGTCACGCACAACTTCACTGGTATCATGGCCTGTCGTGTCTTCATTGGATTTCCAGAGGTAAGGCGATACCGTAGATATGAGGACGAACGATGTGAAATTCCATCATTCTAGGCTGCATTTTACCCTGGCGCCATATATCTTTTGTCACGGTGGTATACACGGAAGGAACTGGCGTTCCGATCCGCTATTCTTTATACTGCGTTGCTCTTGTCCAATGCATTCGGTAGCGTGAGCCCCTCGTTTCGATTTCATTTTGAACTCCTGATCCTATGGTTGCGTCCAGCTGTGGGCCGCAGCCATTCTTGGAAGCATGAATGGGATAATGGGCATCGCCGCATGGAGATGGTATGATCGGCGGTTATTTAGAAAATGCATGTTATCTGATATGGAATTTGTCCTCTAACACAGGCTTTTCTATATCCAAGGCGCTTCGACGATCTTGGTCGGTTTCTTCACCATGTGTGTTCGCTCCTAGCCCTCATTTGAATTCACTCAAAGAGATTTTCAGGTGGCTTCTTCCGGATTATGTGAGGTTCCAAACCCTCGATGATATTGACGTGTTCCCGAGCTCTTGTTCTCCCACTGCAGCCCAACAACACCAGGTGGCTGACTCCTGCAGAGAGACACTTGGCACAAGTTCGACTCGCGGAAGATGTCGGCGAAGCGGACAAAGACTCTGAGCAAGCTTCGTACGTCATCCACGACCTACCTCGCATCTTTAGAAAGTTTTATACATTTCCAGGTTCTTCGAAGGGCTAAAGCTGGCACTGAAAGATCCTAAGGTCCTCCTTTTCATGCTCATGGATTTCTCTGTGGTGGTAGGAATCAGTTTCTCGCTTTTCTTGCCAACGTGGGTGCCCCTAGAACGAGAAATCCGTGATGGACATTACATATGTTCACATTCAGGTTGGCCGATACTTTCGGCTTCTCGACGACGATCACGTTATTGTTGATAGCGTGCGTACCCTAAACGTGATGTCGACTCTATAAAGAATCACATCATTCCGTCAGGCCACCGTGGATTGTATCCGCCATCCTTACCCTCATCAATGCGCGGCATGCCGGTATGCAGCTTGCACCATCTTCTCCGAAAGACCAGAACTGAATTGATGGTCATACATACATGCAGACGCAACCGGCGAACGGTTCTTCCACCTGAACGTCTGGTTGTGGGCTTGCATGGTTGGCTACATCATCTCTCTGTCGACGATGAAGGTGCCCGGGAGGTATGTATCAGTGTTCTTGATGACTTCTGCATATTGTGGTATGTACTACCTTCTCGTCCCAATAACCCAGAATACGTCTCATCTGATTTGTGTGTATGTGTGTACGTGTGTGTTAGCATCCTCGCTGGTGCTAGTGTGGGTAGCTAATGCTATCCCTCGACCGCCTGCCAAACGTTCTGCGGCGATTGGCCTTGTCAACGGATTTTGCAATCTGGGGAGCGTGTGCGTAATCTTCCAAGTTCGCTATTTTTCGCCGTAGCTTATTAATTGGCCACTCGTTCAGAGTGTCGTCCTACCTCTGGAAATCGAGCTGGGGCCCGGGGTACCATCAATCAATGATCGTCTCCCTCTGCGCGCTCGTGTTTGCGAGTTTTCTCTCGTTTGGTGCGTACATACATACCTCGTTGGGAGGCACCACATGATTGACGTTGCCGTCCCGATTCGTCTAGTCATACGCGTGATGATCGTACGGGAGAACAAACGAATGGAACACGCGGAGCTAGATTTGATGCATGGACCCGAGCAAGAGCGGATCCATGAAGCGGCGAGATTGGAAGGCATCACGTTCGACGAGGCTGTCATACGCAGGAAGGGGTTCCGTTATCTGTACTAACGTTGACAGAAGTCGATCGTTGCTGGGACCAAGACGGTGGGCCTCTGATTACTATCTTATGTATAGTAGGGCATTCGATTACAAGTTGTACTATGATGTCGGGGCGATCCAAGGGGACTGCGACTGCGGATCATGTATTTTGATGTTTTATACAGTACCAGATTTCTGCCTCAAGACTTGAAGATCTTCCGGACGATGGAATGCACACTGATTCCAATGAATGATATCATATTAGCGTCATCGACCGGGACCATATGGTAGGCCAACTTCCAGTGGTTCAATCTTGTATTGTGCTGCCAGCGACTCCGAGTCTACACCGTCATCAATGCATCGCCGGTGTTCTCTGAGGAGTTGAGAGAAGGCATCCGAAACGTTATCGGAAGCACAAAGAAAACCTCCACAGCAGACAAGTAGATATTCACTTGACCATTGTAGCTAAGTAGTAGAGAGAAAATAGGATTAGATTACACTAAGTCATACAACGATAAATATCCAAATAATCAAAAGCGTCTATGCACCGAAGCCGTAGAGAGTACGCCCTGAGCGTTTGAGTGCATAGACGACATCAAGCGCAGTGACAGTCTTCCGCTTGGCATGCTCAGTGTATGTGACAGAGTCGCGGATAACCTGTATTGCAAAGGTTAGCAAATATTGTGTAGCATAGAACACAACACTGACATTTTCGAGGAAGATCTTCAAGACCCCACGAGTTTCTTCATAGATCAATCCAGAGATACGCTTCACACCTCCACGACGGGCAAGACGACGAATTGCGGGCTTTGTGATACCTGATCTCTGTTAGCACGCAAGGTCATCCTTCATCTTGGCCACAAGCTCACCCTGGATGTTGTCACGAAGAATCTTGCGATGACGCTTAGCGCCGCCCTTGCCGAGTCCCTGTTCCCCTAGTTAGACAAATGTGCGATTCCAAAGTGTTTTCCAACATACCTTGCCACCTTTACCACGGCCAGACATGTTTCAATTGGTAGATGAGGGAAAAGGTTTCAAAGTGAGGTGGTAGTCGCGGATCGTGGTATGGGCGAAAGATTGATGACTCCGCGTCACTATATATGGCCGAAGATGTGGCTGTGTTGAATATATTTCCGTAAATGGATGTTGATTTGTTGATCGGTGGAAACAAGCGCCTCACGTGATGTGACGCGACGCGACAATTTAAATATGGTTGTTACACGAACCCACCACACTCACTACTACACCACCACCTATTTACTCAAATGGCCCGCACCAAGCAAACCGCTCGCAAGACCACCGGTGGTAAGTCTACAAGTCTAGGTCTGGTTAACATGAGACATAACCAATTGCAGGCAAGGCCCCGCGTAAACAACTTGCAGCCAAGTCTGCCGCTCGCAAAACTGCCGCCAACGTGAGTTGACTTGGTTTATCGAGTGTACTTTAAATTCAACTCGCTTGCACAGACCACCGGAGGTGTGAAGAAGCCCCATCGTTTCCGTCCCGGTACTGTCGCTCTTCGTGAAATCCGTCGCTACCAAAAGTCGACGGAGCTGCTCATTCGGAAGTTGCCCTTCCAACGTCTCGTTCGTGAAATTGCGCAGGATTTCAAGGTCAGTGTCTGGCATGGATGCTTCTGACGGCTCGTATGCTGAGGACGTTTTGTAGACGGATTTGCGTTTCCAATCCTCCGCTGTGATGGCTTTGCAGGAGGCTGCGGAGGCCTACCTTGTCTCGCTGTTTGAGGACACCAACCTTGCTGCTATCCACGCTAAGCGTGTTACCATCCAACCCAAGGATCTTGCTCTTGCACGGCGGTTGCGTGGAGAGCGTTCGTAGATATTTATTATACTTTTATTGTGTTGTATCATTATTGTATCCCCTCTATTCCAAACTATCTTCATAATCTGGTTGATGTGAGAATGAAACTATCTCTGACAGTTATGCATAATCCATTCGAAAGTTCTGATTAGAGGTCGGCAGTTGGTGCTGGGCCTCCCTTTGTTGGTTTGTATACATACCTTTGACTATGAAGCGACTGCAGCGTCATTTCTTGCTTATCATTTCATGGATCCGAGTCAATGACAATTACCGAAACACTATCCATTATGAATACTATACAAGTACCGTACAATCCAATCAAGTGGCAACAAAAGTGGTTAGAGATCAATTGTTCACTCGTCTATAGCACCCACGAGCGCCACCTTCGGCTTCATGATGATCAACTCGGACGGCTTTCCCTTCTGTGCCGCGCCGGACCCTACCCTCATGCGCTGCATCAACCCCAACTCCGTCGCGAACAGCACGTTCTCCTGACGCTGCTCTGCCCCTCGAATTCTGTCGCCATTGTCATACGAGTCCTCCATCATCTTGTCGTCGAAAGCTGTGTCAGGCCAGACCACCAGCACCTCAAAGTCATCCGAGATCACCCCGACACCGATGAACTTGTTAACCTGTCCAGCGAGCGACACGAAATGGTGCACCTTCTCTCCAAACTCGGTCCATAACGCGGCCGTGACGTCGGACTTGGACGCAGTGCACCCCGCTGCTGAGATGATATCAGAGAAACCGGCCACGATCGTCATATCGATGGTGTGTGCGAGGTCTGGATCGCTTATGAATGCGGGAAGGGTGTACGCGCGTGTGAGGGCACGCCAGTTCCCTGATATGGCTTGGCCCTCTAGTGACCATGTGTTTATCGTTCGTCAGTACACATGCGGTTCTGCAACGTGTTCCGTGAGCTGAGCCTCACCTGTTTCCCGCATCCTCTGGTATATCGCGTCGATGTACACGTTGTGCGACTGCTCTTCCTCCCGAACGCTCCACGGGGACGCGATCCAGTACAATTCGTATATCAGATAAGCGCGAAAAGCCATCTCCAGGAAGACAGGGTTCTCTTTGTGCTTCTTCGACGGTAGGAGTTGCATGAACCTCGCACCCAATGTATCTGAAGCCCTTGTCTGCTCGATAGTCTGCGCAGTCGTCTGATCCTCATCTAAAACCGGCATCTCGAGCGTAAAGTTTTCGACCGCCCATTCGGCCATAGACCTGGTGCTCTGTTGTACCTCTTCGTTGAGCTTCCGTAGCGTGTTGACCACCTCTGAGCCCGAGAAGGTGTCTGCAGTCGCGACGAACCGCTGCACGCCTTGCAGTTCCGACGTGAGCTGTTCGAGGGTCGCCTTCAACGACTGATGCTTGGTATTCAGAGCGCTGTACTCGTTCTTCTGCGTCTCATACTTCTGCTTCAGTTCGGCGCAGTCCTGCTCCGCTTTCTGTTTCTGCTCTGTCGATGCCTGGTGTTCTGAATGCAAGGCGTCGAACTTCTTCATCTGCTCGTCATACTGCCGTTTGAGCGTGGCATGGGCGATGTTAATCTCGTTCCTTTGGTCCAGGGCTGCCTGGCGTTCGTGGCGCACAACGCTGAGCTTCTTCGATCGCTCATCATAGTGATGTTTGAGAGTCGCGTAAGCATCTGCGTATTTCTTCCTTTCCTCGAGCGCCGTTCGGTGTTCGTGTTGGAGAGTACCGAGCTCCCTTGTCTGCGTCTCGTAAAGGTCCTGGATGGCTGCCAGCGAGGATGCGGTCGGATTCGCGTGGTTCGCCTTCTTGCCGCGTGCGACTTTCGTTGGTGGACTGAGCTGCGGTCGTTAAAGCCGTGCTGAGTATCGCATGATTCTCTCCCCAAGTGGGTTTGTGTCCGTACCTCGTCTCTCATCTTGGCTCCTTCCCCTTCTCTTGAATACATGGACCCTTGGTCTTTGCTGGAGGACGTAGCTGGTCTTCTTCGGACGTCTGCGCCGCCGCTATCAATGTCCATTCGCCCCCGGGATGGAGACTGAGTGCGACTAGGAGGGCTCTCGGTTCGAACACTGGCATGGGAAGCGGGGTAGACCACACCCCGAGCGGACACCGACGACTTGGACGTCGTAGTGGCATAAGAGCCCGTCGTCTATCGTACATGATCATCACTTTAGCCTGTACCAAAGGATATAGTACATACCTCCTGCGACGGACGGGAAACAGGCACTGAAGGGTAACGGCGGGAGGCGTCCCCGTCGTTCTGTTGGTTCCGACGCGTGTACATGAATGCTGTCAGCTGGACGATGCGGCCAAGGAGTTTGCACATCCGAGAGCAACATGCAGGATGCCCCGAGAGCCTGGAGGTGCCGATGGCTGGCGAACTAGTCACGCGTATAAGGCGAGCAATGGGCAGTGGGTCAGGCTGCACTGGCCTGGTGACTGTGCAAGCGGCGAGGCGTACGAGAGCTTGTGCGGTTGGCTGTGTTTCATATACGTCTGGCCATCTCCTTACCGCATGTTCAAGGTGTTCTATACCAGCGACCCTTTCGATCGGAACGGTTCATACTAACTTGTGACGCTGATCTCATCAAACACGCGTCACTAACTTGTCACTTCCAAATTCGGACCGACAGCCTTGAACACTCACACTCGTTGAAGTAAGTACTACTCTCCAATCTCTGTTGAAACTAGAATCTCAAGGATAGTTTTTGCTCGTGTTAGCGGTTGCTTCGCGCCGCTTCTTAGAACTTACTTTTAGTGACGGGAATGAACTTCTATTGTTCTATAACTTTCCTCGAAAGTTTGAACCCTTGTCCCTCCCACTGGGGCGCGGCAGTGGCCTTGCGGCTCGCATGCCTCCCTTGGTTCTCGACTTCCTGGTACTGATGTTATGCATTGATCTTCGATATCACTATCCACATATAGGTTGCGCCCCGTATCACAAGTCGCTTCCCATCCGAATCGCCGCCATCATGATGGCTCAAGCGGAAACCGTCACGCACTCTTTTGGTTCCTCAGCTCGTCCTCGCGTTTTTGATATCGGCAATGTTGATAGCAGGAACTATCTCATACTCGTGTTGTATCCTCCAGGCTGTTGCGAGTATTTCCCTTTCTCATGGTGCGTCGAAGGCAATCTGGTCCTCGTTCATCGTTTCATTCCCGTCTTGACTCGGTGCTTGATACCCTAGATAAGGATGAGCAGCAGGCAACTTTATGTAAAGGGACATCTCATATTGCGAACCCAGT
>JBBPOJ010001547.1:0-12941 GCA_038091395.1 Leccinum rimulosum | reverse complement strand
CATCTCTGCCTACTCAAAGGTAAATTTGTCGACTCGTCCGGAAGTACAGTTGAAAGAAATGTGTAGGGTCTGTTCACATTTGAAGTCCCGCGAGGTGTCGATGTCATCGAATGCAACAAGGTTCGGTATAACATGTTTATGCTTTTTGTTGCTGAAATGTTTCAACGATGGATAGTACTGTGTGTGCGATAACGAATGTGGAAATCGTGTTGTCCAACGTCCTCGCAATATCGGCCTTGAAGTTTTTGACACGAAACGATGTGGGTGGGGGGTGGGGCGTACGTGCCTTGGAAGACATCCCCCGGGGAAAGGTTCTCGGGACATACGCAGGGTGACATTGTCTATTATTGGCTTTGCTGAACCGCTGCTAATGGTATTTTGCGCAGGACGCTGATGTCGTGGGCTCAGGCTGAACGACGCCAGCCTGAGGGATGACGTGAATGAATTACCCGAGGAACATCATGGGTATCTCTTTGTCCTCGATAGTACCGAGGTCACAAACTCGGAGAACCTGGGTGGGAAATACACCGTGGACTATTACGAGTGTGGTAAGTATTCTGTGATATGATCGTGATCATGAATTGACTTTGGCCAGGTAATTGGACGTGATTCGATCACGGCTTGTCCAGCCTCAGCAGATATCTATGTGCAGGTATATCAATCGTGCAATAGCAACTGATTCGGTGGGGTCACGAGCTCCGGATCAATGACAATGTCCGAGAAGTAGATGGAAAGGTTCGTCCACACTAGACATTCGGCGACTCTTTCTGAGTGTTCTTAGGGTCGCAAAGGCAGAGTGCTTCATATTCATCAATACTTTTTTGCTTTCCTGCACATCCGTGAGATTCCTGAAAACGGTGGTGTGTTTGTCACCCGTGCCTCCCGCTTCGCTGGCAGAAAAAAGAAATCTGGCGAGACAGGGTACAGATCCTTGGTAAGTGAGATGAACTCACGTGTAGCCGGCGGTGCAACGACAGGAGACATGGCTGGCTCTGTTATGGGTCGCGTCCCTCGAGACACAGTCATTGGGTCGCAGAAAGGTTACCTTGGGAATCAACGGAAACCTCGCCCGTGTTGAATTGCACATGGGATACGAGGTCATCACGATCGACAAGCAAAATCTCTACCGCAAATTGTAGGTATTACATTATCAGAGCCTCGATGGCATAGTTGATCACCTTATTCCTGCAGACCCAATGGAACACTAATCCCTCTTAATAAACCTTATAATTTGAATCTTGGACAACGCGGTTTCAAGACCCCGTATACATACCCCCCCTCCCCCTCCCCTTCCTCCCTCACTCCTCCTCCCTCCCTCAACCAATGGTCTCCTCCCCACCCTCCATTCCCCGTCCATCATCCCGCTCAGAACGCCTCACTCTCCGCAGTGACGAGACCCGCTGCACACATGGTGCACACTCCTCCCGCCCCCGCTCATCTTCGAGCGACTGCGGTGACGACGACGACGACGACGACCTCTTCCAGTCTGCCATCCTCTCTCGCTACTCTTCCCGCCGGAATAGTGCCGCGTCCGCACTTGGCCATAGCCAGCCTGCCAACTCTTATTATATCCCAGACCAGAACGAGCACGCCTCGTATTCTCGCCTTCTCCGCTCGTCCTCCTACTCTGGCTCCTCTCGCTCTGCCCAATCAGATCCTAAATCCTCCCCGCGCCCCGCATATATTCAGGAAAAGCAGGTCGAACTCTCGCGCCACCATGACTCCGCTCCCCATGAGGCCGTCCTACGCAATCGCCTCGACTCCGTCATGCACAGCATGTGGGTTGACAAAGAAAGGGACCTCGTTGATGTGAGTCCCCGGGAGCGCCTGCACGAACACCCAATCCTTATCCATACGAAATCCGGGCACCAGCTTGGGGCTCTTCCAGTAGGTCGTCTGGTGGGGACGGTGGCAAAACTCCTGCATGGATCGTGTCGTCGCGCACACCCAACCCATCGCAGAATGTCAGTAAAATGCCTGCGTGAAATGCGTTTTCACGAACTCCCGATGGGCCCATGCGAACTGTAGCGAACAGTGAAACGACGCCGACTGGGCTAATGATGGCGGGTGGGGTGCCTTACCCTGTTGCGGTACAGGAACGATTTGAATCCTATGCCAGTGGGGAGTCGCTCTGCGCCTTCTCCGATGCACTCTTTGACACACTTCATCTTATCGACATTCGTAGCAGCTCGCGAGGCTCAAGAAGTTTTTCAAACGGTTGCTCGATAGTTTCACCTATTGCAAAGACGGCAGGCCTGGGAAGATATCTTTGCAACTTACCCATGGCTTGTGGATTCCGGTGTCTCGATGTTTTTCTAGGACGAGCAAGGTTCATATGATCACCCTCTTGAGCAGGACCAACCGATGCGCGTCACTCACGGCTGAGTACCCTTTCGACGAAACAAGAAGGCACTGGAGGTCGTTGGCACCTTGAGTACCCTGCACGAACACTGTAAATTTACACGATAATGACACACAATATCTCAACCATACACCTTTGTGATAAGTTTGACCTAGTGGCCCTCTTCGACCAGCAGCAGCGTGGTTGGTTACAGCATGGAGTCTGACGGATCATCAATATAGTCGTATCCCACCTGAGATTGAAAAAAAAAAAACACGCCTGAAATTCTTCTACTTACCTCGAGCCCTTGACATCTGATCCTCAAAGACGACCCTTTGAAATGGTCAACTATACGCCTTCGGAGTCGTCCTTGACTGATTTAGTAACCTCGGAACCGCCTTCTGAACCCGACCGCAGTGTTTTGCAGTCACTTCAACTTCGCGCCAATCTTTCGCTCGCAAGCATCGTTCCAGGAACACCTGGAGCAGATTCTCTTTCACCCTCCCTTCCTTCAGATCCCATCCCAGTTCCCCGTCGACAAGTACCACAGACGGAGCCACGCCGTCGAGGTCCACTCGTTCCTTACGGAGTCGGCACTCCAAGTGCGGTTGGCGCTATCCGCAGATCGACCGCGCTTCCATGGCCACTGGTGAGTCTTCCTGCCTGTTATCTACTGCCATACTTATTGAGCCTTAGAAAACCCCGGTTGGGGACAGCCTCGATTTGACAGACTCAGATTTCGATGAAACTGATGCTCAATTGGTCCTCGAAGTCGCAAGGGCTCGCCGTGTTGTCACCCGCCTTATGCAGGAGATTGCTGAGGCCCACTGTACGGAAAGTATCGCCCTCGTCAATTTGTACAAGCACCGGGCCGGAGATGCAAAGAAACGAAACGAATTTGCCGAGTTCGACCTGGGCCTCGCGCGAGACGCCATCACAAGTAAATCCAATATCTCGACTGGTATGTCGGTGATACGCAGGTCAAATGCGAAGCGTCCTCGTTTTTCCAGCCCAAGCAATCGCCAGTCTGGTAGTAAGCGTTTTTGCACACTTGTTGACATATGTCTTGTCACTGATTTGGCGGTTGGAGTAGTAACTTATCTGCCATCAGGCTCCCCGGAGGTATGAATCAACGTCGCATCGTGCTGCTTTCCTCCGCGACAGATGTATAGTGTATACCCATGCTTATATTCAATGTTTACACTGTCGTTCTCCTTGTATCTGTTCCCTTTAAACACATGCAAGTTGCGTAATAAAGATGTACGCGGGTGTTACTATACCCGGTGCGGGTATATCCTGCTCCTTGTTCTCTCCGTCTCCCTCGCCCACACTGACGACAGCACACATACGTGCCACCACGACATGACGACGAGGACGTGACGAAAACAAGACAGCGAGACAACGAGACGAGGACGAGGATGAGGAGACGGAGACAACGAAGACGGCAAGACGAGCACGAAGACGGCGAGATGGCGAGGAAGAGCACGAGACAACGGAGACGGCGAGATGGCGAGGAGGAGCACGAGACAACGGAGACGTCCTTAACCCCACCATCCTTCCGACTCCCCGAGTCGGACCCCGACCCCGACCCCGACCTCGTTCTCTCGCTCCAGCGTGCGGAAGCGACCACACGACGTGCACGATCGTGCGCATTGTGCCCTCGTTACCGTTTCCTTACCATCGTCTCGCCCATTCACCCCCGGGACCGTCCTCTCGCTCCTGCATATCACCCTCGTGTTGCTGTCGCCGTCTCCCCTTCTCCTCTTCCCTCGCGTCACCGATACCGTCGCTATCGCCCTAAGGCCCGAGCAGCCAGGACCCCTTGAACGGCGCGTTGTCCTCACGAGTTGTGATTCGGGGTTCAGACATAGGAATTCTACTCGTCGTCACCCCGCCTTTTCGCTCTTTATGTCCCTTGCTCTGTCTCTCCCTCGCCCACACGGAAGCAACAACGGTACGGTACAAGTTGGAGGGTGTGCCACACGACATGACGAAGACGACAAGAGATAACGGCGACAAGACGACAAAATAATGAAGACAACTCCTTCCGTACCATCCTTATCCCCCTCGTCCTCTCGCCCCAGCATGCGGAAGCGACCACAACGTGCACGATTGTGCGCGTTGTGGATTTGCTCTTGCGTATTGCTCTCGTTGTTGCCGTTGCCGTTCGCCCGCATTCACCACCGGTCCCCCTTGCTCCTGCATCCCGCCCTTGCTCGCCATTGCCCATGCCCTCACGTCCCCGTTGCTGATGTAGGAATGGCCGAAATGCGCACGGTTGTTCGTGTTGTGCAGTCGTTCCTGCATGCAGCCTGGCAGTCCGACCGTCTACTAGGCCGCCGCAGTCGTTCATATTGTCGCTCTATCCACTACCGTGACACTTCCTGCATACCCGCATCAGTGCCATACCTTGTTGGCTGCTGTAGTTCGTGTCGCGTTTGTAGTTACTGTGATGCTCGTCAACTTATAAGCCTGTGATGTAATAATCCCTTGTCGTGCCGAGTACCTGTGCACTGTGCAGGTGATACAAGATCTGTCAAAATCTGAATTGCTGATCCATTGTAGGACTGTCACCACTTAATATAATGTCACGGGATGTGACTCAATGTTACTGTGAGTCTAGAACCCTGAGTGGCTGTGATGCACTGTGAAACACTGCGGTCATGCTGTAATAAGCTAAGTGGCTATGTCACTGTGCCAAAATCAGGGATTTGCTGATGTATAGTTTCACTGTACATCGTAGCACGGAGATTGGCTATTGTTCGGGGTCCAAAATTCATTATTTCGACTTGTTCCTAGGCGACTAGCAAATTTCTTTCTCTGCCCAGCGCTCAGCTACATTGTAACTTGTCAAATGGAAGCTGTGGATAATACCGAGTGGCATGGGCATTCAAATAGCGGGCAATATAGCTGGTGGAACACAAGATTTTCTACTCCCGGTCTCCGCAAAGTCTATCAGCTTGCTACTGCCAGTGCTTTTCGAAGAATGCCTAAGGAACGTCCCGAGTCCAATCCCGTTCGCCTCAGGTTTCGCTGCACGCCGCAAACCCCCTATCGTCCATCTATAAGAGAATACAAGGATGTAAGTCGGTCTGGCCACCACGTGCACGATTCAATACTGATTCACTGGAGCAAAGGATGTACCTATCCGCCGAATCTGTTTTGCCCTGGACTCTCCCTTGACGAATAGGAAGGATATTTCGAAACTTACGGAACATCATGTCGACGTAAGTTGCTTCGTTTCTTCAATGGCAGAATCCAAAAATCCAAGGTGTATCTCATGCAGCAGATTCCTATTATGCGACAAGTGTTCCCTTTATCCACACGGCGGAATCCTTCCACTGTGGTCGAGGAATCTGTCGTCGCACCGGATTCAAGTTCTATGCTACGCCGCAAGTCCTGCCCTTCTACCCAAGCTGCTGGCCGAGACGATATCATCGCCACCAACACACAATGTTCTCAGCAAACTCCGAGTGACACTCAAGTTATATCTGTTTCTCCCATCCTTCATGGTTCTGCCCCCGGCCCACCTGGCCCTCAGCATACTGGCCAAGTGAATATCCGCACTGATAACAGTCCTTCACACCCTAGTGAGGATCGCTCGGACGCATCATCTCTCCCACCAACCCCTTCGACCACACCGATTGCACTACAGATTAATGAGGATCGCTCGGATGCTCCACCTCTCCTTATCTCTGTTCCGCCAGCCCCCTTAACCGTACCGAGTGCACCACAGGCCAGCCTTGCGCTCTCAGAAAACGGTCCTCCATTCTCGGATGCTGCCGTGTCCATCTCCACATCCCATGGATTTGTACCAAGTCGGGTGTCACTCAAGATCCGAGGTGTCGACCATCACTTTGTAGTCTTTAATTCAGCTGGGGACAAACGACTTCAATCTCCTGCCCCCGAGCTATTTTCTCGTCCTGGAGATGTTTATTTACATCAGCAGGGTCCAATATCCCAATTGTGGGTGAGGGAGACAAGCGGCTGGGTCCCTGGCAAGAGTGCACACCGACATCCGCTACTTGAAGACCACCGATTGCATTATGTGTCGCCTGGTCAACCGCGGTGGGTTCACAAGAAAACATTGACTACATATAAAGGACGGGAGAAAAGGAGGGATTAGTCGAGCTATCGATGTCATAGAAAGTGTAGCTTGATCCATGGCGCAGGCCGCCTGGTTACCAAGCACTCTCGAGTATTCATGTTCTGACTCGTGGAAACCGAAACCGGTGTATATACTATGTACGCATACTATGTGATGATATCCGCGAGTTGAAAGGATGTGCCAGAGGATGACCAAGTGAGCGATGACGTTGCGCATGAGCGCGCACACGCCAAGTAACAGTCATGCATGGCAAGATACTTTTTGTCGCCTCCCCGACGACGAATTCTTCAGGAACATCGCAGCAAAGTCGCTCGCTGGCCAACAGTCCTCATACTGACTTAGTAACGGAAATTTGAGTTTGGCCTACAAGAAAATGTTACGAGGACTAATGGAAGGCATGCAAACCTTACGCACGGAAACATTCACTGCGAGTAGAGCCTCTTCTAATTGTTCATTGTATGATTTTGTGACATCGCAAAATTTTCTGCACAATGCCTGAACTTCTTTCTAAAGTAAGCCGAGTGTTAGCGGCCTCCAAGTCAGTAAATTTGAACTTCAGGAGAATAAATAAATTACCTGCACATTTCTATACGTTGCGTGATCCCATTCCAGTGTTCCCTTCAGAGAGTAACCTCCAGTCCCTGGCTTGGACAGTTGTCCCGCTGGACGGGGGATCAAATGTTCTTGCTGGCCCAAAGCTTGTCGTGCCAGTGGCTCACATAAATTTTCAGGTTGTTGGCAAGATGCGGGTTGTTCGTATCGAGCATCCACTTGAGTTTCCTACATCAAACTTTGTTAGATCGTAATAATACCCAGAAGGTGCCTGAAGATACATCATTGACATGACCCCTGTCAGTTGTCTGAAATATTCGGCGTACGGTCAACTGCACAGGACCCGGATACTCTTTCGTGAACAATAGTCGGTTTGTAAGCGGGAAGGTGAAATTATGGAGACGAGCTCCTGCAAAGTGGCTTTCCCCCATCAGGAAAACAGTGAGAGTTTGACCAAGGTTTATCTAACTTTATCTCAGCTACAATGTCTGTCTTATAGGCCATTCTGACAATACCCAAGCTAAATCCATGTATTCTCTGGGAGTGATGGTGGATTTACAGAATGTACACCACACTGATATGCTTAGACAACACATAGCAGCTGTGAAACAATATTACCACTAGAACCCAGTCTGTTTACTGTTGTCACATGCATCTTCCTTCCTGGCCACTCTGACAATCGAACCATTTATATCAAGTTGTGGTCATTAAGACCAGAATGATGCCACTTTTTGCACCAGTATCAGTGACTCAGTTGATGCAAGCCTATGGTAATTACTCCCTTGGTGATGTATCTTGGAACATTCTTGTCGCTTTAAATCACACAGATCTTTAGTGTCAAACAAATCAACTTGTGGTAGCTGGGGCAAGGTTATCTAGTTTGGTTATTTGAGAAAATTACATCAATTTGATTGATATTACCACATTTATCATGGACCCGTCGAGTGTCATCGGTTGATGCCGGCTTATCAACTTGTGCTTTCTTATCATTTCCTACCATAATGATCTCCCATGTCGAACGATGTCAATCTGCCATATTGAGGGCAATTTTGACTACTTGGTACGTCTGGGAATTCTTCGCGCCCTTCTGTTAATTATTTCCATTTCTAACCGTTCAGATTTCTATTGTCGAATATCATCGCCTTGATGTGGTTGATGCCGGCTCATCGACATGCCCTTTCCCATCATTTTTGATCACAATGATATCCTGTGTCGAACGACCTCGGTCTGCCGTAGTTAGGCCAGGTGAGACTACTTGGTACGTCTTTGAACATTATACACCCTTCTGTTCATTCTTGCCATTTCTAATCGTTCAGATTTCCATTGTCGAACATCATCGCCTTGATGCGGTTGATGCCGGCTCATCGACATGCCATTTCCCATCATTTTCGACCACAACGATCTCCTGTGTCGAACGACCTCGGTCTGCCGTAGTTAGGGCATGTGAGACTACTTGGTACGTCACTGAACATTACACACCCTTCCGTTCATTCTTGCCATTTCTAATCATTCAGATCTCTTGTGTAGAACGTTATAGGATTTATGTGGCTGATGCTGGCTCATCAAGTTGCGCTTTCTCGTCATTGTCGATCGCGAATATTTTCACTTCTCGCCACCATCTGGTAGGCGCCCTTGAAAATACCTCGTCAGCCCGCTCTTTCTGCTTCTTTTACGCCAGACTGATATCCGGTGTCAAGCATATCAGTCCTATGGAATTGGTGAAAACTATTGGATGGATCATTACGGATGCTGGTCGGTTATTTGACCGTTTATTCCGATTTTCGCAGGTTTGGGGATGGGAAGGAATGTATTTGGAAAGCTGCGCTGCCAGTGGACGAACAACGGTCGACGTGTAATTATGTAGTAGGATATAAAAAGTGTCTATGCATGCTCGGAACCTCCGAGTCCCTGAGTTGCCTGCTTGTGCGCGGCCCGTTTCTCTCGGATTCGGGCCAGTGCACTATTCTTCGACGGTAGGCGTTCCACTTCTGCGTAGGCAGGAAATACTTGGCTAGAAGTACCATTTAGTAACTTGAATATTGATATCATACGACCAAAAAAAACCTACCGGTTCCACCAAGTTAGAAGCTGTTCCACTTCGTCCCTCTCGTCTACTTCGTCCAAAAGTTCGAGGATACTGTTGTAGAACCTCTCGGAGTCCGTAACCAGATCAGTACGCGAAAATACCTGTGCTGAGGTCAGTGAGAAGCGAACCTATAGTGCCAAGTAGTATAAGCAATTTTTTCTACAAGTACAAACGAAAACAAACTTGAGTCGCAATATATGCGATAGATGGCTTTGTCACGCAACGCATGCCATGAATGCGAGCGTTTCCCGATCTAGTTGCCTTGGGCTCATGGTCAACCGAGCTCGGAGACGTAAAAATGTGTTTAAATGCCTGAGAATTTGACTTTGAGTACATTGTTCACGATCACGCTCAAACATCATCAAGTTGTTGGGTACTTACTGAAACCAGGAGTCCGCTACGTAGTAGCCCGTTCCACGGGTCTTCGGGGTCATAGGTGTAGTTAGCATACAGCAGGATTGGCCATTGGTCGCCTGCAACTTGGATTTGACCATTACTTAGTTTTACTTTCGTCCTAGTATGCCAATGCGAGATTAAATCACCTGAATTAAGTGTAAGTAGTAGTGCAATTAGGATTGGAACTTACTCTGAATTAGCCCAGTCAAGGCCCGCAGGGCACAGAAGTGCACCTGTGCGCTCGTGATTGAATCCGCGCCCAGCTTTGACGTTTCGAGGAATGTGGGGATTGAGAGCTTGACCCTTTGGGGTAATCCAATCGATGATTGCACTTTTCATGCTCTTTGTGTCGTCTGCCCTGGAACCGTTAGCACCTTTCTGAATCTATTTCACAGTGTTTGAGTGAGCCAGTGTGACGATATTGATCGCATAACTTACCAGTTCTGCAATCGCAATCACTTCACTCTCTTCGGATTCCATCAGTCGCCCTTCCAATCCTGGTATGATTTTGAGGAGCTCCCGGAAGACCGAATATTCCCTGCGTTCCCTGGTATGAGGTGGTAAGTGGGGGATATCCAAGACACAATAGGCACCTCACTCGGCGGTCAACGACTCTAAACTCTGGTCTGCGCTCTCACCCATCATGATTATTCCGTTGGTGAGCAAGGTCTGCGCGTTGCAAAAGGCATGCACCGTACGACCAAAGTGCCGACCATGATGCACTAGAGGGTCTTGAGTCGTGCTATCGAAGAGGACCGTATGTAAGTTAAGGTCGGTTTCTGGGACGATGACATACACTTTCTTTCTTGGGCCGAGTTCCAATGCATAGGGATGCGGGCGCCTTCGGACAGAGGCTTGCAGCGTACCAGAACCGCTAGTACTATTACTGCTGATATCGGACATGATGGAGAATAGGGAGCAACTGGGAAGGCGAGTAAGTGGTGGAAGGAGAGATCGTGTCGTCTGGTAAAAATGCGGCCTGACCTTGGGTATTATATACGGTCAAGGGAGAGGCTATGCAGAATGTCGGCTGGCTGTGAAAGTATTAGACGCGGCGAAAACCGCTGCAAACAGATCAGGACGCACTGGCAAAACGGGCTTCCTTCAGGAAGTCACCTACAGCCAAAAAGGAAGTAAGCCGATTTTTGTACGTTAGAGCTGTCAATTGACTCGGAGGCAAGAGCCTGAGTCCCTGCTGTCCTACTAGATCTGTTAGTGATAAACAGTTCGATAGTATGAACTCGATTTCAATGAGTACCTCGGAAGTTCGAGTGCATAAATATGTTAGTGTCACTAAATCCCTTGGCAATCAATCATTCAATGATGACGAAGCTCACCTGACTCGGAATATTCCATGAAGATGCTGCTCTGAGACTCCGAGTCCGAGAGAAACAATAATTAGCAATGGTCCACTGCTCCACAAGGCTTTGGGGAAAACAAGACGGATAATGAAGGTAAGCCGAACTTTGAACAGTGCCATGGCATATGTGGCTTCAAACTTAGTATCGTTGATTCGTCAATTGCGGCAGAATTGACTCTAGTACAAAAACAAGCAAGCCTGACTCGGAGAAAGCGTGAGCGGCAGCCATCCGATCCTAGTGACCGGATGGAACGTAGTACTTCTGCCAGCAAGTCAGAGCCTGAGGCATGGACTGACAAAAAAACCAAGATTAGACTCCTGGCGGAAATGTGGTCGGACACAGATATCAAAGGCTTGGTGGACTTGGTTTCCACTGTAACCGTTGCCAGTGCGCAGGATGTGGCCATCTTGAAGTCACAACTGGCCGACCTATCCGGGCGTTGCGCACATTGCAAAATTTTGAAGCACAGCTTACGGTGGGAAATGGAGTACGAACACGATAGATCTCACTGGTATCCTGGCTTTTCAAATACGTACTCGATGCATCCTGGACCATGATCTGAACCTCAGTAAAACTGTCCGTTGCCACGCATTTGTACTACTACAGCACGCGCCTACTATGCGACGCAAGCAAGAGTGCAGCTTGGCAACGCGTTAGAGCTCTCCCGCCCTTCTTGTCCAGGGCGTGGGTATAGGTACTTGGTCAATCTTGGTCGTCGGAGGTTGGAGGTGCGCAGGGAATGGATACGCTACCGCGATGGCGGCAGACACGCCGTAATCCTCATGCTCGGACTCTGGCTCCGGTTTCTCTTGGATGGGCGATCTGGCGCGCATGACTTTTGCGATATCGTTCGGATCTGAGTCATCCGCGAGAGCCATCAGGGAAGGCGCAGTCGAAGCCAGAGGAGCGGCAAACTCTTTAAGAGGGGAGAGATGAAAGTCGTAATCTTCTCCTCGATAAGTTTTCCTTTGGCCGTCGTCGTTTCGTCTCGAGCAGACAACAACGCTGGATCTTCACTGATGGAACAGGAACGTTTTCGTTCCGTTCCTGTAGAACTGCTGAAGCTCGATCGGGGAAGTGGCGACGGAATCATTGCTCCGATCGTACGCAATCGATCGAGTTGGTCACGCAAAGACCGACATTCTTAGTTCACTGAATCCATCTAGAATGGGGTTTCAGGCATGCAGAGTAAAAAAGTGGACGTATCGACTAACTTGGCTAAAACCGAGACGTCAGCGATAGATAAACCATTCGTGACCAAAAATACATACCCTTTCCAAAAGTTGTTCATCTGGTCATAGTTTCCCTCAAGCTCTTCTCGATGGCAAGTGCGGTGTCCTTCTCATCACGACTCGTGTGTTCCAAGTCATCGTACTTGAGCTTTCGGCTTGCACGGCCTGCTTCCTCTGCGCCTCCAACAGATTGTGTAGCAAAAGACAACCTACCCTGACGGGCGTGTACTGGAGAGAAAACACACAAGGCCGCATGAGCCGGTTTCCCTCAGGGATCAAAAGCGGTGGAAAGAGGACATATACCTGATTCCTGGGCAGCGACTTGTAGTAAGCCCTGCAGCGGTCGATCACCCAGCGAATCTCGTTGACTTTGTCACCCTCCTTGACGATGCGTGCGAAGTCGTCGAGCAGACGCTGAGACTCGTTGTCGATCTGGGGTGGGACTGCCTCTGGCTCGGAGGGGGGTGGCTCAAAGGCCCTCGTGAAAGGATCGCAGTCGACGTGGAGCTTTCGAACGTCACGAGGCGGAACGTCTAGCGTGGGAGGTAGGTTGCTCAGTCGCGCATCGTCACTGGAGGGGATGGATGGACTCACTTTTAACAAAAGACATGACCGCACGAGATGGCGTGGGGTACGTTGGACCCAGTAGTGTGGCACTCGAGGCAAACGTCGCATGTCGAGTTTGAGCCGAGCACGAGCGTGATCAAAGGGAAGGGAGAAAGGGACTGGTTAAGGACCCTCTCAGGAGAGATGGAAAGACAGAGACGGATGGAGGAGGAAGGGATATAAGGAAAGGAGGAGGAGCCTGTAAAGCCTGACCAAGTGAGAGAAGAGGAGAAAACACATCAGCGTTCGCATTCAGCTA